>CM042545.1:23040864-23098364 GCA_023630585.1 Cranoglanis bouderius | reverse complement strand
GTTCGACATGTGCATTCTGAGATGCTTTTCTGCTCACCACTATTGTACAGAGTGGTTATCTGAGTTAATGTCGCCTTCCTGTCAGCTCCAACCAGTCTGGCCGTTCTCTGTTAAGCTCTCTCATCAACAAGGCTTTTCTGTCTGCAGAACTGCTGCTCACTGGATGTTTTTTTTCTTTACTGTACCATTCTGAGTAAACTCTAGAGACTGTTGTGTGTGTTTGTGTGAAAATCCCAGGAGATCAGCAGTTATAGAAATACTCCAACACCGTCTGGTACCAACAATCATGCATCGGTCAAAATCACTGAGATCACATTTTTCCCCATTCTGATGTTTGATGTGAACGTTACCTGAAGCTGCTGGCCTGCATCTGCATGATTTTATGCACTGCACTGCTGCCACACGATTGGCTGATTTGATCTTTTGTTGAAAAACAAAAAAAACAAAAAAAAAACCCACTTATTGACACCCCTATGAATTCATATGAGAAAAATATATTTGAAGTATATTCCCATTGATATTTTACATTTTTCAATACACCTGGGTGACTAGGAACAGGAAATTGTTCAATGTGCAGCAAAAGGTTGTTGAGCTTCACAAAATGGGAAGTGGCTATAAGAAAATAGCACAAGCATTGAAAATGTCCATTTCCACCATCAGGGCAATAAATAAGAAGTTCCAGTCAACTGGAAATGTTATGAATCAAACTGGAATTGGACGTGTGTCTAAATCGTCTCAGCGCACTGTGAAGAGGATGGTTCAAGTGGCAAAAACATCTCCAAGGATCACAGCTGGAGAACTGCAGGAGTTAGTCGCGTCTTGGGGTCAGAAAGTCTCCAAAACTACAATCCGAAGTCACCTACATCACCACAAGTTGTTTGGAAGGGTTTCAAGAAAAAAACCTCTACTCTCATCCAAAAACAAACTCAAGTGTCTTCAGTTTGCCAGACACTACTGGAACTTCAAATGGGATCGGGTTCTATGGTCAGATGAAACCAAAATAGAGCTTTTTGGCAATAAACACCAGAGGTGGTTTTGGTGCACACAGAGAGGTAGCCATATGGAAAAGTACCTCATGCCCACGGTTAAATATGGTGGTGGCTCTGTAATGTTTTGGGGCTGTTTTTCTGCCAGAGGACCTGGACATTTTGTTAGGATACATGGCATCATGGACTCAATCAAATATCAACAGATATTAAATGAAAACCTGACTGCCTCAGCCAGAAAGCTTCAAATGGGCCGTGGTCGGATCTTCCAGCAGGACGATGATCCAAAACGTACATCAAAATAACACAAAATCAAGGTCCTGCCCTGGCCATCCCAGTCCCCTGACCTGAAACCCATAGAAAACCTGTGGGGTGAACTGAAGAGGAGAGTCCACCAGCGTGGACCTCGAAATGTGAAGGATCTGGAGAGATTCTGTATGAAGGAATGACCTCAGATCCCTTACCATGTATTCTCCAACCTCATCAGGCATTATAGGAGAAGACTCAGAGCTGTTATCTTGGCAAAGGGAGGCAGCACAAAGTATTGAGTAAAAGGGTGGCAATAATTGTTGCACACCTATATTTAACAAAGATATTTTTTTGGATAAACCTGTGTTGTGTTCGCAGTTGTTTGATATCCATGAGAGCAGAGCATTTTTGTGAATTTTTTTTTTTTAACAAAAGATCAAAAGGTTAAACAATAAAGACAAATTTTCACAGCCTTCACTGCTCATATTTACCGAGGGGCCGATATTAGTGGAGGGAACTGTATATATTATGTATTAAACATGCATCATCTGCAGAATAACACACAAAATGGAACAAATGTTTAAAAAATAATAAATAAATAATAATAATAATAATAATAATAATAATAATAATAATAATAAAAAAAGTGGAATAAATATGCAGCAATTATAATTACACAAACAATAGCAAGTGTATTTGCTTTCAGTGTCTTGTATCTCTGATCCAATCAGTCAGATTAAAATGCAGAACTGTAAATTACTTTTACACATTTAATAAACCGATTGGAAGCCTGTGTGTAATCTGTCTGTCCATTCCAATGAAATTTAAAGGTTAAAAATGTCAAGAAATTGTAAATACTAACTTAAAAAGCATGATGAATCCACACACTCTGATAAAACACAAAGTCTAGACACCAGGCCTGAGGTGTTTAAGATACAAACAGCACAAACATATAGATGTTCCCTCAACGTGTAAAAATATGCTTATGAAGACTTATTAATAATAAAAACAAAACAAAATACACAGGCAGTGCGACGCTACTGGTTAATACAGCAGTATCGTGAATGAATAATTCATTACTTACAAATATATTATATGATTATGACCACTTTTTTTTTGCATTTTAAACCTCCATCACGCAGGTAAGAGTGAACAGATTTATATGTGAACACACTGAAGTCCACATCACTGCTTTCCTCAGGTTCACTGACACGCAGTGACAAATCCCACTGCGCTCGTGCGCACATCAATCAATAAAACGCATAATTAATCCACTTCTCACCTGTAAATGATGAACTCGCCCGAATTTCCCCCCGGACACAGTTTGTTTTTATCCTCAGCGCGTCCGGGAATTTAAACGATGCCGCTACAGCACCGGAACTCTCAACCGACCAATCAGAGAAGAGCTTTACCCGTGACGTCACTGAACAGACCGTTACTACGGAGAGCGCACAGGGACAAACCGCGCTTCTTTTTCTTCTTCTTCTTTTTTTTTTTTTTTAAATTTTATTATTATTTTAATTTTTTATGATGATTCTGCACCTACATGTTATATTGTATTATTCCCAGCCTGCACTGCGGCCTATACAAACATGGCCGCCATGGACTGCAACTCCCAGAACACACACACACACACACACACACACTGACACTGACACGTTCACCTTCATTCTAGTCGCGCACACCTGCATCCCATACACTTTCCCCCCCATACTACTGACCTACTGCTAACTTACACTGCTGCATAACGACTGAAGTTATTACAGCAGCCTGTTATGACTCAGTCACTGTATTTATAAAAATGAAAACGTGTTCTATTCTATAATATTTCTATTAATATTTAGCATCAACATAGTAAAAGAAACCGTCATGTAACACGCAGCGCCGCCATCCATGCAAATCCCCACCCAACATTAACAATCCACCATCTTATTCTAATGTGAAGGACTCAGATAACATCATGACATCACGACAGCATGCATGCTCACATATGTTCTCCAGATTTATTCCTCCTTTACTGTTAGAATGCGCTCCACTCTCTCTTCTGGGAAGGCTTTCCACTGGATTTTGGGGCGTGGCTGTGCGGGGATTTGTGTTCATTCGGCTACGAGAGCATTAGTGAGGTTGAGGCCAGGCGCTGATGTTGATGTGAGGAGGCTCCAGTTCCAGTTTATCCCAAACGTGTTCAGTGGGGGTTGAGGTCAGGAGGTCAGGGCTCTGTGCAGGACACTCCAGTTCTTCCGACCTTCACACACCATGTCTTCACGGAGCTCGCTTTGTGCACAGGGGCATCGTCCTGCTGGAACAGTGTTTGGGATTCTTAGTTCCAGTGAAGGGAAACTGTAAAGCTACAGCGTACAGAGACGTTCTGTACAACTGTGTGCTTCAGACTTTGTGGAACAGTTTGGGGAAGAACCTCATACGGGTGTGATGGTCACATACTTTTGAACATATAGGGTATGTCGTGGAAATTTATTAGAAATTCATAATAGCATTAATGACGGAGTTATGCTCATGATTTACTATGACTTGAAATCAACCATGAAATCTAGTTTAGTTAATGAGCCAGAAAGGTTTTGGGGTGGTAAATGTATTATTTACAGCACATTGCATAAGTATTCACCCCCCACACAAATTATCCCATAATATTGAAGTGAGGTTAGATCATATAAATACTTACAAATAACAAATATAGAAGTTCTGACTGCATAAGCATTAACCACCGTCACTGTGAAACCCCTCAATTAGTTCTGCTGCAACCAGTCACCATGAGAAGTGTCACGTGGTCCCAATATAAATATACCTGAACTCTTCACCTGGGGCCTCATTTATCATAGTTTTGTGCGTTAACCCAGCGTCTGCACTTTTATACACAATGAATGGGATTTATCAAGTTTTGCTTCCAGACCACGCGTATGCAGGAACCCCTAGTGGTAGAAAAGTGTAATAGCAGGTAAACTGACTATGCAGGGCTTCTGTATCACTTACCAGCATCACTGAGAGAGTGATTACTGATTTCAGTGCTCACAGGATGAAGACGGATGACAGACGGAATGTAAAGTCGTATAAAAGGGACATTTAAAGAAGGATTGGGATTGTGCCATGTCTGAAGATGTGGCTCATGCAGCTTTGTGGAGGGAGGAAAGTGTTTTTAGCACCGATAGAAAGAGTGAGGAGTGGATCATCAGCCCATTTCTTTGGCCCAGTGCTGTTTTAGTTGACTTTTATTCTAGGGCTTTTAGTTACGAGTACATTTCAGTGAGAAACTGGAGACAGTACCGGCGACTCCCAACCGACTACGACTTAAATAACGACACGTCTTACCTTCATTCGTATCGTTCACACTGCAGTGCATTACATTTCCAAACCAGCGGTGGAAAAGAGCAAATATAAGGAATTGTCTGCCATTGCAGAGTTTCTAAATGTAATTGGGGAAATACAATGTATATATACTGTATACCCTAACCCTATACGTAGCATATATTTTAAAATCATATTTATTTATTTATGTCAGAGAAATGACGCACATACTCGTACATCTTTTCATGTCATGCTTTAATGCATGGTATTAATTCCTAATCCGTAAACAGTTAAAAAAGAAAGAAAGCAAAAAGCAATATGTGGTGGAGCTTCACTGGCTGTCCATCATCTGAACAGATTCATCCACGACGTCCAGGGTGAGTGGCGTGACCGTCTTCGTCAGCACTGGTGTAGTTCCTTGCTTGTAGATGTACTTGCCTTCCCTGGAGCACAGAAAGTGAAACACAGAGAAGGAATTATCACACACACGTCCTCAGACTTGCCCTTCATGTGTTCGGCTGAGTGGATATCAGACAGAAGAGGAATCACATCATGACCATCATGGTGCTGTTCATAATACGTAAGAAATGAACCACAGTGTGTGTTGAGTAACGGGATGGTGTGAGGAAGCGGAGTTACTGTTACCACGACAGCACGTCCCCAAGTGTTTTATTCCTTTTATACAACAGGAATTTGCCAACAATTAAAAAGTTTTACTAATTAAAGAACAACATATTATACCTTTTTCATCATACCTGTTTATCGTTACATTTAATGCTGTAAAAAAAAAGTTAGTTCCTGTTCTCACTTACGTTATAGCAGCTATAAACAGTTTGATTTGATCACAA
Source organism: Cranoglanis bouderius (assembly GCA_023630585.1). NCBI lineage: Eukaryota > Metazoa > Chordata > Actinopteri > Siluriformes > Cranoglanididae > Cranoglanis > Cranoglanis bouderius. The sequence goes on along the minus strand of CM042545.1, from coordinate 23,092,981 downwards.
TCCATGTGCGTTTTGTTTTAATTCTAGTCATGTCTCCGTCACTGGTTTATGGTCCTAGTGTGTCATTATTACTTTCACCTGTTCTCAGTTACCCTTTGATTAATTTATCTATTTAAACCCATCTGTTTCATTGTCTTATCGTGCTACATGTCCGTTAAGTCCGAGCCTCTTTCTGCGATGCACCGTTCCAGTATTTCCGACCTTGTTTTTTACTAGTTCTACGTTTGACTTGTTCCTCATTTGATCTCCTGGTTTTCTGATCTTTGACCGTCTGATTTATGATTACGGATTTACCTGTGGTGACCCTATCTGACCTCTTTCCCTCCACACCGCACGTTACAGTTACAAAGTGCTGACCCTGGAGACTCCTTCCGTAAATGTTAAATAAATATTTCCTTACAGAAAATTTATCAACAATTACACCCGTTTTTAATCTGTTTATGTGGTGCGTCTGCCGTATGAGTCCCTGTGAACGAGCTGTTACTATAGAAACGATGACCTGTGAAACCTGTGATTTCAGCGCTGCTCTTATAGAAAACACCCGTCCGATCAGATCTGAGAATTTAGCAGTGCTAAAGGGATTAAGGTCTTACTTCTGGCCCTTCCATACAGGCTGGTCATAGCCCCGCAGATAATCTACTCCTTTCTCCGTGATCACGCACAGATCGATGTTGCTACCAGAGCCCAGGTCACAGAAAATCCCAGCGGCGATGGCGTCACGCACCAGCTTCTTCCCATCCTCCAGCTGAGTGAGAGGGAGGGAGAGAGAACTGTGTATACATGACCACAGAGGAAGTGTTCTAGGAGATTCCACCACAAATAAAAACGAATCAAATGTATGAATCTATTTTACCTCCATGTTGGGTTTGTATCGGTCTTCAAACACAGAGATGGCTGCGTCTCCTCCAGAACCTGCAAAATATTCATCATGTTACCAATAAAAGTTTTCTGTCTGACTCACTTTACACCAACATACAGTTGAAAGTCATTATTTTATACCCATGGCACCTCGCGCTCATTTTTAATGACCATGCTCGCTGATACTGGTCTGTGTGCTCAGGTCGGCCATCCTCACGCTCTCTCTTAAACACTGCTTAACATCATAAGGATGTTTTATCAGGTTACTTATATCGTAGGAAGATGTTGTAGTTCCTCCTCTTGGTATTTACACAGAACACAGTTTGCAGTCTGCTTTGATCATTAATTGTGAATTAGGGCTGTAGTCAAGACCGGCATTGTCGAGTCCAAGACCATGACTAGCCAAGATCAAGTCAAGACCGAGTCTTAATGTGGTCGAGGCCAAGCCGAGATCGAGTCCAAATGGAAGTGAGAGTCAAGATCGAGGAGGAGAACCACTGAATCCTTTTTAAGGTCAAACCTCTACTTCAGCTGTTTGGCTTCATTCATTTTCTGTCTTCTAGAAGAAATAATTACTTCTTGTCAAACTTTGTTCATGCGAACTTTAACTGTTTGCTAAACTATTTAGCAAACAGAGGACACCATATCTGCTACCATCCACCTTTCTCTGACCCATCTAGACAAAAGGACAACAACGTTCAACACAATCATTCAACACAATCATCCCACAACACCTGATAACAAAGCTGAGCTGCTGGGTTTAAACAACTCCCTCTCAAGTGGATCCTGGACTTTCTGACCGGGAGACCCCTAGTCCTTCAGGATCGGCAACTCCACGTCCAGCACCACCATACTGAACAACAATGATGAGTCAGCATACAGGGAGGAGGTGAACCAGCTTGCAGAATGGTGTAGAGACAGCAATCTATCTCTTAATGTAGATAAGACTAAAGAGATGATTGTCGACTTCAGGAGAACCCAAGTGGACCGCTGACCACTGCACATCAACGGAACAACTGTGGAGAGAATCAAAAGCTCCACACATTTCTTGGTGTGCACATGACCGAGGACCTCTACTGGACTCTCAACACCACCTGCCTAGCCAAGAAGGCCCAGCAGTGCATCCACTTCCTGTGGAGGCTGAAGAGAGCCAAACCCCCCCTTCCCTTCCTCATCTACTTCTACAGAGGGACGACTGAGAGCGTCATGACCAGCTGTCTCACCGTGTGGTACGGGAACTGCACAGACTCCGACCACAAGACCCTACAGCGGATTGTGAGGACAACTGAAAAGATCATCGGGGTCTCTCTACCCACCGTCGACACCTCCTTCTACAACCGCTGCATCTGCAAAGCCACCAGTATAGCAGACGACCCCTCGCACCCTTTTAATGGACTATTCACCCTCCTGCCATCTGGAAGAAGGTACAGGAGCATCTGTGCCACCACCAGCAGACTCTACAACAGTTTCTTCCCTAAGGCAGTCAGATTACTCAACACCCTGCTGCCTCCCAACACTCACCTGGACCGGTCAAACACCTAACCCAGTAAGACTCAATACTAATGCACACCTACACTTTACACAGCTGCATCAGTCACTTTCATATTATGGAGCTCCCATGTTCTGTGTATTTATTGTGTTGTGTTTGTCGGACACTGTTGTGTATCTGCACTTTATGTAGTCTTGCGTACTGTTCTGTATTGCACCATGGTCCTGAAGAAACGTCATTTGGTTCCAATGTATACAAGCTATATAGAAGACTAACAATAAAAACCTACTTGACTTGAGACTTGAAGCATATTTAACAAGACCATATTTAGAAAATGCACTGAGACCTGACTCTAGTCCTACAGCCCTGCATGAAATATGTCCAGCTTTGCTGTCATTTCCTGTCATCAGTTAATTAGCGTGACCCTAGGATCACATCACACCGTATCACCTGGTATTGGGTGTTAGTATCTGACCATTTTTTTTTACAAGTACTAGTAAATGAGCATCGACAGACACCTGATACCAGAACTCGTATCGATGCATTCCTTACTGAACATACTGTAGTGTACTACATATGGTTTAGTGTAATTAAAAATATAGAGAAATGATCTATAATATGAAATGTATTGTTTTTGTCAGTCGTGCACATGCTCAGGACTCGTACCCATGGCAGTGAAGGGCAGTTTATCGTAGGAGCCGTGAGGGTAGATGCTGAAGAGATGGAAGCCGTCAACATCCACTCCTCCGACGATGAGAGACGAGCCGATGTGTCCCTGATACCTGGCACGCACAAACACATCCAACCCCTCAGCAACACGCTCTTTTATTTCATCAGGCATCAAACAACACGATTAAAATCTGTTTCTCTAACGAGACTCAAACATGCTCCATCGCATAAATGTCTCTCTCACCTGTACAGCAACTGTTTGAGTTGCCGTGTCACAGTGACCACGAGAGGGGGACGTCCCGTGCTGAGAGAATGCAGCTCGATGTTTGATGACATCATCTGGGTGGTGATTTCAGCGTCTGCTGCCACGCCCGCTCCACAACAGCTAGCCAATCACAGTGAGATTAGAACACAACAGCTAGTTCTCGGAGAGATGGTAGATGGACAGTCCTTTTGGATTTTAAACAAAAGCTGAATCTTCAGCTTGTAAAGAAAAGTGAAACCCAACCTCTCCTCAAACAGCATCGTATTAGAACTCAATATCTAAAGTGAAATTTGAGCACCACGGCTGCCAGATCAGAGCACAGTAAACACCAGGATTCATGTAGGTCCTAACCCAAGCCACATAATAAACCAAGCCACTCACTATATGTTGGGTGCGATGTAGTGGATCTTCATGCAGTTTTTATCGGCCACGACCATGTCGTCGGTAGCCCGAGTGTCAGCGCCGAGGATCACTCCATCCTGCCGGATTAAACAGCAAAAGCAAATTAAATAGAGAAGAATTCATTTTAAACCATGGTAATAATACAGTAATGACTCTCCGTGTTGTGTTCGGAAAGAGTTTCGGACCTTGAATACGATTCCACCGATAGTGGTGCCGGTCTTCCGGGCTTTTGGAGCGCCGTAGCCCTTCTCCGACAGACCAGCCTCCAACACCGCATTTCTGACAAGAGCAGAAGAAGGACTGTATATTAGGATATTATCATGAATGAATTGAATTTCCATCAGAGCAGGTGGAATTCTCAAACATCAACGACCTTTCAGCTCAAAAACCTCTCGCGTCTGAACAACTCAAAATCAAACTTGTATGGTATCAGAATGGCTCTAAACCCAAGGCTGAGATAGTTGGACATCTCTGATGATGGAGAATGGATGCGGATTTTTCGAATTAACATGGAAACGAAACTATTTGTGTGACTGTTTGCATAACAGTGGGGCATGGTGGCTTAGTGGTTAGTATGTCTGCCTTGCACCTCTGGTGTTGGGGGTGAGCAAAGTGTGCATGTTCTCCCCATGCTTCTGGGGTTTCCTCCGGGTACTCCAGTTTCCTCCCTCAGTCCAAAGGCATGCGTTGTAGGCTGATGGACATCTCTAAATTGTCTGTATTGTGTGAATGGGTGTGTGAGTGTGTGTAATTGCGCCCTGCGATGGGTTGACTCCCCATCCAGGGGGTCCCCCGGCTTGTGTCCCGAGTCCCCTGGGATAGGCTCCAGGCTCCCTGCAACCCTGTGAAGGATAAGCGGTACAGAAAATGGATGGATGGATGGATGAATGTTTGCATACACGACTCTCCCTTGCCAGTGTATCCCTCTGCGTATACATATTGCACTAGCGCTGTGGTGGCTTGTAAGAGAAGCCGGCCATCACGCTGTTCTGCTTTTATTTATCACGTAACAATGACGATTACTTCACAGTTAACGAGAAAATCCGATGCGAGCATTTCGATGTGATATCAGATACGATATTAGATAAAAAAACTTGTGCGCTCAATTGAGGTGGATATTTTTTTAAGAAACACATTTAAAGAATAAAATCCTCGATGCGCATCAAAAAAGTCATGTGACTTTGCCTCAACAAATCATGTGATTGGATAATTCACTGATGTGATTGGATATTCAGCGCATGTGGCCAACTCACACAGCGCAATGGCAATAATTTTCTGTGGGAACTTCGCATAACTGGACAAACCAGCGGACCGATCTTGTCGCACAGCATCTCAAATGTTGTTTTTGTCATTTTCTGTCATCGAAATTGGTATAATTACCTCCCAGAGCCGTCTCAAACCATTCCCTTCCCAAATATCAGGCGTCCACGGTTGCGCCAACGTCCATTCGTATCGATACTCTGCACCAGTTTCCCTGGTAGTGACGATTTTGTTCTCTTGAACACATGGGATGGGAACCGTACTTTATTCACAAATGTTTTATGCGATATTCCAATTTTTCACACGAGTTAAATTCGCAACTTGGATGGAAACATAACTAATGATATGATAAACTATTATAGCAAATCAATGAATATGCAAATTGGTTTGTGACATCACCTGGTCAATTCTAGTGAGTTTTTTGAGCATGTGTGGCTTCTTTCCCCTGAGAATTTCTGGCAAAACTGGTGTTTATGAAGGGCATGGTGGAGCAGTGGTTAGCACTTTTGTCTCGCACCTCCGAGGGGTCGGGGGTTTAATTCTCATCTCCACCCTGTGTGTGGTGGGTTTGCATGTTCTCCCTGTGCTTCAGAGGTTTCCTCCGGGTACTCCGGTTTCCTTCCCCCAGTCCAAAAACATGCGCTGTAGGCCGATTAGCATTTCCAGATTGTCCGTAGTGTGTGAGTGTGTGTGTGTGATTGTGCCCTGCGATGGGTTGGCACCTCGTGCCCCGAGTTCCCTGGGACGGGCTCCAGGCTCCCCGTGACCCTGTGGAGGACAAGCTGTGTGGAAAGTGGGTGGATGGATGGTGTTTATAAATATTTGGTACTCTTAGGTTATTATAAAACAAAAGTTCCCAGCCCTAGTCCTGTAGGTTTCAGTGTTTCATTCTTTCACGCGATTCTTCTCAGGAATGGCTGTTAAGTGGGAAACAAATTAGTTAAAACAAGAAAAAACACGAACATTTACAGGACGGGGGGTTCTCTAGGACCAGGGATGGACCAAGGAAATGAGGGAGTAGATATGTTTTAGGAACCTGGAGCTGCTTAAGTCTGAATCAGTAAAAAGCTAAACTCTCTCTCTCTCTCTCTCTCTCTCTCTCTCACCTGCGCGCGTTCTCAAAGCAGAAACCTCCACTCGGTGCCTCAACCTGTGAGCTCGAGCTCAGCATCGTTCAACCAGTTCGATGGAAAAGTATAAAAATAATAAAATAAAATAAAATGAACTCGAACCGCGAACGAAGTGAAGACTGGATGAAGTTCGTCAATGCGTCAGCGCTTTCTTTCTTCAGCTCAAAAACCCGGTAGTCGGGCTTTCTTTCACTTTCAACTGTGACACTGAAAGGGGTGTGTTTCATTTGGGCTTTGTGATACACACTACTACACTTCCCCTATTTCCCTCCACACAGCTAGTGTCCACTTAACTCCATAATAATAAATGTTTATTAAAAATAAATCATGATAAATACATTCATTATTAACAATTATATGATGATTAATATAACCCCAATTCCAAAAAAGTTGGGACGCTGTGTGAAATGTAAATAAAAACAGAATGCAGTGATTTGCAAATCTCATAAACCCATATGTTATTCACAACAGAACATAGAAAACATATGAAATGTTTAAACTGAGGAAATGTACCATTTTAACCCAGATAGCAAATGACATCTGGCCCACATATCGTGTGGAATGACGGCAATGACTCAGCCTGAGTGTGGCTGGCTTCTGGGCCAGATGTGGGCCAGATGTGGGCCCAGACAAAACATGCCTAAAACCGGCTTGTTGTGTGCGGGCCAGATACGGCCCATATGACCTTTGCCATTCCCAGAACTGAGCCATATGTACCATGGCTGGCCCAGATGAGGCCCAGAAATGTATGCTATCTGGGAAGGAAAAATTAAGGTCATTTTGAATTTGATGGCAGAAACACATCTCAAAAAAGTTGGGACAGGGCCATGTTTACCACTGTGTAGCTTCCCCTTTACTTTTAACAACAGTCCGTATACATCTGGGACCTGAGGAGACCAGTTACTGGAGTTTTGGGAGAGGAACGTTGTCCCATTCGTGTCTGATACAGGATTCTAGCTGCTCAACAGCCCTGGGTCTTCTTTTTTGTCCTTTTTTGGAATTGGGGTTGTAAATGTTACTCTTATTTATTAAAGTATATATATATATATATATATATATATATATATATATATATATATATATATATATATATATATATATATATATATATATATATATATATTAAATATACTTTAATAAATAATAGTAATAATACAGTATAACACAGAGGTCGGGAACCTTTTCAGCTGGCAGAGCCATAAAAGTAAAAAAAAAGTTATGTAAGTTAAGTTATTATAGTTATTATCTTTATTATTATTGCATAGTTATAAAAAGTGGTAATGTAATAAAGGCCATTTCACATTTTGCGTGTTTTTTTTTTAATCTAATAGCCTGCACTTCACCTAATCGGCCTGTAGGTGGCACTTAGACTTCATTTAACCAACTATGATAGTTTCATTGAATGGTAAATCAAGACAAGATGCTGTATGTACATGAGAGTAAACTGAACACTACTTATATTCGTCTGTCTGTTCAGACTGGAAAGAACGATACTCTTCACCTTTTTTTTTTCTTTTAGCCATTTCACCTTTGTTAAAAAAATTTAAAAGAAAAGAAAACAGACTGGGTATGTAGTTTTCAACCGATTTATAAATTAGACCGGGAAATTACAGCTCTTTAACGCTGGCCAATGAAATTTGAGCTTGTTGTACCACAGGTTGGTATACATGGTATACATGACAAACGGACATAGATTATGAACGATTAAATATTTTAAAATGTGTAATATGTAGCGTTTTAATTGAATTGACACACTAGCTTTTGAGATTCCTATGTTTTGTCCCGCCGTTGAGCCACAGGCAATCACTGAAAGAGCCATACACATTATAGGTTCCTGACCCCTGGTATAACAGAAACTCTTTGATTTTTGCCCCCCTCCATATATGGGCACACCTGTCCCACTCAAAGACACGCCCACCAGCTCACAGATTGCACAGTCTCTCCTCAGAAGCCCTAAAATCACACACACACACACACACACACACACACACACACACACACACACACACACACACACTCTCCATTCATTAAACGGAACACCAGGTCCTTAAAAGTAGTTTATTATTGCATTAAAAGAGGTAAGAACTTATATTATTGACTTAGAAATCCTCTCAGGTTAGCCTCTTAGCTAGCATTAGCAGTGAACAGACATTTATGACTTCTAAATCCTGTCAGGAGGCTTAGCCAGCTAGCTAGTGCTAGCAGCAAAGATTCAAATCCTCTGAGAAATCCTGTCAGGTTAGCTCATGTTAGCTAGCTGGTGATAGTTATGCTGTGTTTATACACACACACACACACACACACACACACACACACACACACACACACACACACACACACACACACACACAGAGAGAGAGAGAGAGAGAGTGGAGGCTAAAGTGTACTTTCACCATTTTGTTTATTTTAAGTCTGTTCAGCATCTGATTATCTGAACACTTGACTCACAAACATGAGAGACACATCTGAATAGATAAATACAAGCCGAGAGCAGGCAGACGTACACTGGATCTACAAAAGTTTACACACCCCTGTTAAACTGGCAGGTTTTGTGATGTAAAAAAAAAAAAGAAAAGAAAAGAAACCAAGATAAATAACGTCAGAACCTTTTCTACCTTTACTGTAAAATTTTAACCTATTAATTAAAGTGAAAAACAATAAGAATCATTTTAGAGAAACAAAATATATATTAAAAACCTCCAATACCCAGCTTGTATAAGTGTACGCACCCTTTTATAACTGGGAACGTGGCAGTGTTCAGAATCAACCAATCACGTTGAAACTCATGTTAAATACTAATTAGTGTACACCTGCCATCAATTACAGTGACTGATTAACCCCAAATAAAGTCCAGCTGTTCCTATAGGATTCTCCTGACATCTTCATGGTAACATCTAACTGGAAAAGCCACGGGCCACAAAGAGCTTACAGAGCAGGTACGGGACCTCACTGCTGAAAAATATCAATCAGGAGGGGGTTAAAAGAAAATAATCCAAGGCATCAGATACACCATGGAACACTGTAAAGACAACAATCAACAAGTGGAGAAAATATGGCACGACGGTGACACTACTGAGAACAGGACGTCCTTCTAAAATTAATGAGAAGATCAGGAGAAAACTGGTCAGGGAGGCTGCCAAGATGCCTACAGCAACATTAAAATAATTACAGTAATTTCTGGCCAGTACTGGTTGCTCCCTACATGTGACAACAATCTCCAGAATTCTCCATATCTCTGGGTTATGGGGTAGGGGGGCAAGACGGAAGCCTTATAATATATGCAAGATTCATTTTTTCTTAGTAGAAATTTTGTTATAGATGTTTATTTTATGACATATAAACTTATACAGAGTACACATTTATTCCAGTTGCAGAACCAAATAAGTAAAGTAAGAATCAAGCAGAGGTCAGGTGATATACAAACAGGACATGTGGGCATAAAGGCAAAACCAGAAAATCATCCAATCTCCCAAAACCATGTGGAATAATGTTTTATGGTCTGATGAAACCAGAGTTGAACTTTTTGGCCTGAAGATATGTTTGAAAAGAACACCATCCCCACGGTGAAGCATGGTGGTGGGAGCATCATACTTTGGGGCTGTTTTTCTTCAGCTGGAACTGGGGGCCTTTGATCAGGGTGGAGGGAATCATGAACAGCTCCAAATACCAGGCAATTTTGGGGCAAAACCTTAAGACTTCTGATAAAACACTTAAGATGAAGAGGAATTTCACCTTCCAGCACGACAATGACCCGAAACAAACCTCCAGATCAACTAAGGAACGGCTTCACCAAAACAAGTTCAAGGTTTTGGAATGGCCCAGTCCGAGTCCAGACCTAAATCCAATCTAAGATCTGTGTGGTGACCTGAAGAGGGATGTGTACAGGAGACGCCCAGATAATCTGACAGAGTTCGAATGCTTTTGCAAGGAAGAACGGCGAAATATTGCGAAGTCAAGACGCTCCAAACTGATGGACTCTTACCCAAAAAAGAAGAGCTTCAAGTAAGTATTAGTTTAGGGGTGTGCACACTTATGCACCCAGGTTATTGTACATTTACCCCCCCCTCCCCCCCCTCCCCCCCGTACAATGATTCTTATTGTTTTCGACTTTAATTAACAGGTTAAAATTTCACAATAAAGATAGAAAAGGTTCTGATGTGATTTATCTTGATTTCATTTTTTTTTTTTATGTCACATAAACCTGCCATTTTAACAGGGGTGTGTAGACTTTTTAGATCCACTGTATCTCTCTGACACACACACGCACACACACACACACACACACACACACACACACACACACACACACACACACACACACTCAGTCGTGGTGAGAGCTACAGCACGTAATATTCATACATACCACAAATACACAGGATACAGGCAGGAAATGATAAACAGACAATCCACAAACTGTACAATATCATATACTGAATAAACATCCCCTATGTGTGTGTGTGTGTGTGTGTGTGTGTGTGTGTGTGTGTGTGTGTGTGTGTGTGTGTGTGTAGTTTCACGTACAAAAAGTTTCAAGCTGTGGTTACACAATTTTCACGTCAGTAAGTGAAGTGTGTCTGAACGAGTGTCTGGTGTTCGTCTCCGACGTCGCCTTTTTCTTTCCCCCTGTTCATCACTGACTGTGTGCTTTGAAGGAGGCTGGGCGGAGTTTCATCTCGGTGAAAGGGATGGAGAATTCCTTCCCTTTCCATGCGGTCCAGATCACACCCTGACACACACACACACACACACACACACACACACACACACACACACACACACACACACACACATTATATAAATATCACCACCAGTGTCTTGATGTTGTGTATGTTTAATCGTGCGTGTCTGATATCAGCTTTAGTTTAATCAACAATCTTTTTTTTTTTTTTTTTTTAAATCTAAGAGCTCTACAGAATGTATGTTCGTCCTAATCATTTCATTTTTCCCTCCAATTCCTCATTAATTACTCACATTTCTTCACTGTATATTGTGACGATGTTCTTGGGTATCACCATATGAAATTATCACCATACCACTCATCCCTGTGTACAGTTTTCAGTACGTATTGGCTGGTGTGTGTGTTGTACAGGCCGTAGAGGTTGTCGTTAGCGTGTGTGTGTGTGTGTGTGTGTGTGTGTGTGTGTGTGTGTGTACCTGATGTCTGGTGTTTGTGTTGTACAGGCCGTTGAGATTAGCCTCGTGGCAGTTCATGTACCACCAGCCCCCTTTGTATGACATGGCACAGCGTGTGATGGAGGGCTGAGGGTCGCGGTCGAACGTGGAGAACGGCCGTTTATCGTGGTACCTCAGAGAGTCGCCTGTCAACCACGTCATCATAACAACACGTTACACTGAGTGACACGTTAATTACGTCATACACCTATATCTGATGCATCATAAACTAGCAACTGTATGATTACAGTCGACTCCAGAATTACTGGCAATTTAAAGGTAAACTCCACCCTGAAACACACACTCGACATGTTTATACTGAAATACAGTACGTGATGTGCTTAGCGATATTCGCTAATTTTTTGGTTGGTGCCTTGTTTGCACCGATTACACAATCTGAAACAGGAGTGATACCTGGTCAGGTGTTGCTGTTAGCTTTCCAGTGATGTTCAGCGTCATATTAAAGAGAACTCCATTGCATGAGTAGTGGAGATGTCGTTGGAAAAAACTCAAAGTCCCAGAATGCAATACAGCTATATGACACGGTTAAGACTCGGCTAGTTAGCGATGTAGAAGATGAAGAGCGTGATGGCATTGACGGTGGTGAAAGTTGAAGCTACCACTGCCCCCTATGGCACCACTGCCCCCTATCGCACTGCACCACTATCAAGTAGTCGAACAGCATTGTGGGTAATGTAGGAAACCATGTAAATAAATCTTGGACGTGGCAAGAAGTTCAGGGCGGAGTTTTTCTTTAATAAGTTTGTGTATAGGTTTATTTTAAGACGATAAACGGCTCAGTCAACACCACAGTGTTTAACAGAAACCCAACAGGAGCTCGATTTGCTCAGCACTCACCGGCTGTGCCCGAATATCCAGACAGTCGCATCCTGTAATGCTTCCTCATAGTGTCCACGGAGAACGTGGTGTAGTGTGCGTAGACGGACTCGTTTCCTGATCTCAAGTCCACCCTCATACTCATGGGAGTCATCGTAGTGAGGTTGTGGAGATAGTCGTTTCCTAACCAGGGACAGATTTATGAGTTTTCAGCATGTATGGATTATTTGTGTCCAGCAGGGGGCACCATAGAGCAGTGTATTATTATTATTATTATTATTATTATTATTATTATTATTATTATTATTATTATTATTTATCAGTCCAGTACAGTGTGTTCTGATCGACTCGAGCGACAGGAAAACGCATAACAATTAACAATGAACCTGTTTTACTGTCTGAATTAAATATATAATTAAATATACATTACATACAGCCACTCCAGCTAGGCACGGAAAATGCTCCTTACTGATTAGCAGCACCTGTAACCTATTGGTACCTATTTTTATTTTATTTTATTTTACATTATAAGGAACCAGAGCTGCATGGTTTGTTTTTTTTTGTTGTTGTTATTCCTGTCATGGCGCTTCACCTGCTTATTTCTGTTTAATTACAGGACTGTGCAAAAGTTTTAGACACATGCAAAGAAATGCTGTAGAGCAAAGATGCCTTCAAAATAATGACATTAAATGTTTCTACATTTTAAAAAATATATATACAGTAAAGAGCAGTAAACAGTAGTAAATGAAACAAAGTCAATATTTGGTGTGACAAAAAAATAAAAATAAAAACAGTAGTCTCCGGTACAATGTGTGCAGTTTTATAAGGAAATGAGCTGGTAAGTTTTATTGAGCATCTTGCAGAACCAGACACAGTTCTTCTGGACACTTTGACTTTCGCACTCGCTTCTTATTTCTGCAGTGAAACCCAGCAGCCTTCATTGTGTTTACTGTCTGAAAAGTGTCTCTTACTGTAATATGCTGCTTTCTTTAATGACATACAAACATTTTTCTGTAACATTTAATTCTGTGCTACAAAACTAATGTCTGGGAATCTGAAATGTTTTTTTTGTACTGACTTGATAATGTAGAAGTAGAAGGTAGAATTAAAAAAAAAAAAAAATAGGGTGCCTAAATTTTTGCACAGCACTGTATATAGCGGTCGTGCGTAACGTCTTTCTTTCTCACCAAGCCAGAACTCTCCCTCCAGATCTCCGAAGCCCTTCCTGTACTCCTGCCAGTTTCTGAAGAAGTTGGTTTTCCCATCTTTTCGTCTCTGGAAGACCTGCAACACACACACACACACACACACACACACACACACACACACACACACACACACACACACACACACACACACACACACAATGTGTGGACACACTGTCTGGGCAGTGAAGCCGTAATATCATAACGTCCTGTTTAACGTCATCTGTTTTCCCGCTGGATTATAATAAAAGATTGACATTACAGGTTAATGTTATTAAATTATATCTAGCGTGAGGTCGTAACCATCAGAAATATGAACCACACCGGCACGGCGGTGAAAAACGCGTCTGGAGAGTCTCAAGTTTTAATTTAATAAGCACTCAGAGAATCGGTACAGCTCTGCTGTCATCAGTCTGCGTGAATCCTGTCAGAATTTCACAAATACTCTTTGGAAAGTTCATATATATTTATTTATCCCACAGCACTGCCGGGTTCTGGATCGTGATTGGTCAGAAGGTGTTGATTAATTCTCTATAACAGCAGCTCTGACTGTAGCGCAGCTGCACATCACGGGTTTATATTAATGCGCTGGTTCTAATACGTTATCGTTTCTATAGCGACGGCTCGTCCCTTCACAGGGATGCTGATGCATACTTTTAGACACGGATCCCCACAAACAAGCAGAAAAACAGATAAATGGTGTTCAGCACGGTGGGAGTGGCCTGTGTTGCGATTGGCTCCGCCTCTTACCGTCCAGCCTCCTCCGTCCGTCTCCATGTCGCAGTAAACCTTGACAGGTGGTTCCTGCTTCCCTCCGGGGTAAATCTCGACCAAACCTGACTCTTTCTCTCCGTTCATCAGCTCCTGAGAGCAGTCAGAGGGGTACGGGAAGCGCAGAGTAACTGAGAGAGAGAGAGAGAGAGAGAGAGAGAGAGAGAGATTTACATTTCATACGTTTAATTCAGATGGGAACATTTCAGTGTATAGATAGCACTGGTTATACCACTTTATATTTTATACTTACATAGGTATATACATATTTATATCGTAATTATTATGTTTCCCTTACTCCTGCACTTTTAGTCCATAACATAATATATTATCCATTGTTACACTTCTCCAGCTGCTCTTATCTGCTTAAACATCCAAAATATGTTTCCATTCGGTGTGCACACAGCACATTAAATGCCTCGTAGTTTCTTTCTTTCGTTTTTTTAGCACCTCGGTCCGTGAGAAACGATATTTCGTTCAGCTGTATACTTTGTATGTGGATTAATGACAATAAAGTTAACTTGAACTTGAACTTGATACAATTATCATCGGCTAGTAACTTAACGGGTGGTCAGACTGAATGCAAAATAATCTGAATGAATGAATGGATGAATTTATGGCAAAAACAAGTGATTCTCTTTAGCAGATACTTTCACTTTTTCCAAGTTCAGCTTCAATCACGCAAACCTCAGAACCAGAGAACAAAAGAAGTAGAAATAGTGTAACTGCTAACCTAAATATTTAATATACCACGAGCTGCAGAGTGACACTGGGATTTCTGTAGACTCGAGACTACAGGTAACATCTAAACTACACACTTGTCACATGCTTGAGCTACAGTATGCTGATGACTTCGCCGTGGCGGCTCCACACCCTGGTCTACCTCCAACATACGCTCTCAGCACCAGCCACCGCGTACTGAAGGATGGACCTTGCTGTAAATAACTGTAAACCAAGTCCTCACAGGGCTTATTGCTCTAATTAAACCTTCTTTTGGAAACAGTAACTACAACACAGGCAGCGTGGTGTCCACACTTCTCCAAGGGTCTTCTCAGCTTCGAGGAGGAGGAGAGAAGAGCTCAGCAGCAATGGAAGCTGGAAACCATGGGCCATAAGAACATAACTAAACGACCATTTAGTTATCCTTAACCTTTTTTTTTTTATACATCAATTTGTTCAAGAAATGTGATCAAAACAGGTTAAATGTAATATAGGACATGTTATTACAACATTACAATTGTTGAATGGGTCGAAACATACCTTTAGCAACAAAAACAAGCTTTGAAAAAAAAAATAAAAAATTGCTGACACTGCAACATGTGCCAACCAGGCAGACCACCATTTTGGAAATGTTGTCATGGCAACACAAAACTCACACACTAGTCACATGACCTAACCCGGATGTTCAGCAGATGTCACTTAGGGATTTCCTGAGTTAAAAGTCAGGGATAAAGCTCTAAAAGGACCAGTGGGTTCTTACGGGTTGGATCCGCTGATGAACATCACCACCAGCAACAAACCAGTTAATGACCGCTACACACCTGTAGTGAACTCAGTGGAGATGGCCGCGGTGTAGACTCCGCCTGTCTCACCCTGCAGTAGTGCCGTATACGTAGACGAGGGACGCAGACCTTCCAGCTTATGCTCAGTAACTCCAGGGTTAAGGGTCACTTCCTGTTTGGGGATCAACAATAAAACAAATGAATAATGCTAACTGGTGGCTTTAATTTATTAATTGTATCGATTGTATCTGATCGACAGCTACGGGCAGGTGGTATGCTCAAGAAAACGGGTAAGGATGCTCCAAAGGTGCTAACAGTGTTTGGAAGCTAAGCTACTCATTAATCTTTGTTATGAAAATTTAGGTTAGTAGCTGCAGTATGTATGTCCTTTTCACAAAAGAGGTGTGTAAAAATGCACCAAAAGCGCTAACGTGTCTAACGATACATGGATGATAATTTCCACCAATTCTCTACCAATCGTCCATTTGCATCATGCTTTCCTTAGGTGACTCATCCCTCGTCTCACCTTGCGCTCTCCACCCTTGGTGAAGTACGTCAGTTTGTAGCTCGTCACGGCTGAAGCTGGTGGTTTCCATGACAACACGGCAGTACGTGCAGTTACACGTTCGGCTGTCAGGTCCCGAGGTGCCTCCCCTTTTCCAGGAGAGCCTATCAGGAGAGAGAACAGAGGCAGGGTTGTGACATTTCACAGTCACATCTCAGCGTATGTTTCAAATAAAGCGCATTAATAAGACCGGACCCGGAAATCGCTCACAAGCAACCATGTGATATTTTGGACCAATGGCAGACAAGGGGAGGTCTCCGAACAGACACCACACCATCTTTCTTGCTCGGAAGGTCTTTTTCAACTTAACACACTCTAACACACATTACCACTTTAACACACACACACACACATACACACTAGAGAGAGAGTGGTCGCTCACCGCTGGCCGTAGTGAAGGTGGTGTGTGTGCTGGAGCTTTCCTGTTCTCCGAGCCGACTGATGATGGTGACGCTGTACTTGGTGGAAGCCTTTAGAGCCTGAAGCTGCTGTTCCACCGCGTTACCCGACACTCTGACGCTCAACTCTGAGCCAGGAGCTAAAACACACACACAAAACACACACACAACACACACAAAACACACACACACAAAACACACACAAAACACAGCTGAGAGACAGAGATCCACACAGTAAGCTAGCAGGCTTTAGCTAGCAACCAAACAGGCTATAATAGTGCAAAGTTGTGATCATTACGTTTTCTTGACAATTACTGTTTATTTATCTGCAATAAAATCTTACAGGAATAACACACTTTGGGACATGATGGTATAGGAAAATAATCCAAACCTAGATGGTTTATTTTCCTATAACTGTATGTGTTATTCCTCTAATGCCACAGCAATTTGCCAGTGATTGCAATGCTTTATTAATTAATGAACGATATATTGTACTTTATATCCATTTATAGTTACATTTAATGTTGTGGAACAGCCACAAAACAAGTTAGTTCCTGTTCTCACTTACGTTATAGCAGCTATAAACAGTCGTTCCCTGACCAGCCCTCTCTTTATTCTCTCATGATGAAAAAATCGCAGCTTGTCGTGTTACAGAGAAACCGCAAAGAAGCGTAAACTCCTCCGTCCTGAAGATGTCTGAAATCTTAAAGTTACAGCTTCACCTCTGACTGTTACAAAGCGCCGACACTGGAGACTCCTTCCCTAAACTGGTTTGAACCGGTCACTCAAACAAGTTTCTTGTTCGAAAAATCAACAGGCATCGTTTATTGCACTGGATACGAACAAATTTATTCGCAGGAGAATTTACACAAGAAATGTTCCAGTAAAAATCCAGTTAGTCTGAAAAATCCACATGTTCATATCCAGAGTTTGTGTTAATTTTATATCTATATAATTATATATATATATATATATATATATATATATAATTTTATAGTCGTATAATTGGTGATGAGTTACTGTGATTTTATGTACATGTGTAGATAATGTCACCACAGTAAATGTTATCTTTGTCGTGGAGAGAGAACGAGAAAAAGAGAGACAGACAGAAAGGGAGCTGACCTTCCTCAGAGCGGTAAGTGATGATGTACTGGTCGACGGTCGCCAGGGCAGGTCTCCATAGCAACAGTGCCTTGGTGTCTGTGATGTTTATGGCCCTGAGGTCGGTTGGTGGGTCGGGCACTGAGACAGAGGAAAGAAAGCTAACGCTAACGAGAGTTTTCCTGAGCACAGGAGCTGATTTACACACGGCCCGGAAAAATATACATCAGATATATCAGTGATCACAAATAATATCAGTTCCCCAGCAGGAAATACACTAATGTCAATCAGTGAGTTTAGGACAGAAAAAAAAAGAAACAAAGAGAGGATCGAATACGAAAAGATTATATGGATAGACTGATGGAAGAAGAGAGAGCAAAAGGAGGAGACAATAAAAACCAAAGAAATCCAGAAAGAAATTTAGCACAAAAAAAAGAGAAAAAAAAAAAAAACCCAATAAAGAATGAAATAATGAAACCAGGTCAAAGGCAAAAAATACAATCGGTTGGAACAGAAAGAGTGAAAGGATAAAAGTAATCCATAAAATAATTATAGGAAAAGAATTGGGAAAGAAAGAAAGAATGTAATAAAAATACAGTATACTGAATCAGAAAGAAAGAATGAAAGAAAGAAAAATTAATAACAACAAAAGTGATTTAGAAATACATTTAGGATAAAAAAACAAAAGAATAAAACAGTAATGGAAAGACAGAAATTAAGAAATGTAGATAAAAATAGAAAACCTAAAGAAAGAAAGTTAAAAAAAAGGAAAAAAAAGACAAAGATGAAACAGCAAAATAAATAAAAATACACTATGTAAAAAAGAAAGAAAGAAAAGAAATAGATATAACAGTAAAATAATGAAAAGATATAAGTGTCTGTGTGTAATAAATGTGTTTAGTATTTGGTGTCACATGTTTGGACTCAGACGCACGTGTAATCACGAAGTCCTTGATTGGGTCGCTCTCGTCCAATCCGAGCACAGAGATGACGCTGACCTCATAAGTGGATCCCGGGGAGAGCTTGGTCAGAACCAGAGTGGTGGTTGACGAGTCCGCCGTCACCGAGATCGGCTCTCCTGTCATCACACCAACACATATACTGTAATAAACACTCACTGTTTGTGTGTGTGTGTGTGTGTGTGTGTGTGTGTGTGAGAGAGAAAATGGTGGCAGGCTCTCCAGGTGAACCCAGGTTCTGAACACCAGTCTGTTGCTTTTTTTCACAAGCTAAGCAACCACGCTTGTTGTAGCTACCATCGTTAATGTAGTAGATGTAGAACTGAATTAAGCATCGACAGAAACATTATAAGCTATGTGTCTGACGACGACAATGAAGTTTGCATATAAGCAAGCACTACTACAGCCACGGCAACCTCTGACCCCTCCCTCGAACATATGCTGGGAAGAGATCCATCAGACTTCTAGGATTATGTCCAATCCCTGTCTGAGAAGCGATGGATGGCTTTTCAAAAACGAGAGACTCTACAAAGCCCATTTAAACACTAATCGGCAATGAGAGAACTGTGCTGCCTCTTACAACTCAGTGAGTTGAGTTATGATTGGTATGTTGCTTCTTCAGGAACAGAGTTGTTACAGCAGAGAGCCACATTGGAAAACCTTATGGATTACAATTTATGAAAAGCGTTGTGAAATAGGCAAGAGTCCTGAAGAAGTTTTAACCCTGGCGGCTACAGCTGACTGGATCCACAAACGGCTGACAAACAGCTACACAAACAGCTACACTTCCTATGTGACACTGTTTTTCCCTCATTATGGACAGAAGCAAGCTGTAGCCAGTGAAGCAAGAAGGTGAGTGGAAATACACTCGTGTATCTACGGCATCATAAAAGATCTAAAGCAATCCAATTCATTTTAAATAACAGTCAGTACCTCGACCCTCTCCCTGCCCTAATGACATTGCAGCCATACAAACATACTATGATACAAAATGATACAAAAGGCAAATACTTATTGATGATCAACTCCCGATCTTCTCCCACCAATTCAGCTGGCAACTGTTTTTAATATCTGCTTAGAAAACAAGGGAGTTCCAGAATCATGGAAGGGATGATTGGGATCCACCTTGTTGAGACCTTGAAAAGACAATATCCCTGAAGATCCCCACCATCTATAAGGTTTTCATGAAGTGCATACTGGCTAGTGGATGCTGGGTCCTGCAGACTGTATTCAGTTTTGGGATTGATTCACAATGTCACGATTAGATCAATAGAGGTAATTCATCTTCATCAGGTGTATACTGACATAGTGAAAGAGGTACACAGAGGCTCCTTTATTCATGTAATCTGTGGAAAACAGCTCACTTACCCAACACCACTTCTGAAAGGCATTAAAATTGGCTGATCTTGGGCTGCAGTTAGTTTCATAATTGCGAGCAGTCAGTGGATAAATTGGATGTGTCATTCATCAGCGTTAGAGCAAACATAACCTACGGTGGGCAAACACATTCTCTAAAATCCTCAGTTGCCTGACGGACTCTCCTGGATCTATAACAACAGCAAAAACAACACCAGACTGGCCTGGAATTACAGGGAAAACTGGCAAGCCTTCTGAAAGGCATTACAATCGGCTGACCGTGGGCTGCAGTTAATTTCATAATTGTGAGCAATCAGTGGCTAAATTCGATGTATCAGTGTGTCCCCCAGGGCATGACCTCTCCCAACCCTGTGCAGGGCTATACAGATGATGTTCAGCTAGGCTTCACAGTGGAGAATGGTATTAAGAACATGCTCGACCAGGAAAGATTTTTTTCCAGAATGGTCAGGCCTTGAGGTGACAAAACACCAACTACTCTGCCTTTTGTGAGAGGAGGAGTGTGTGTGTGTGCACAATGGTTCTCAAAAACTAACACCCTGTATTTACAATAGTATCACAACCATTATGTGTGTTCTCTCCATGAACAATACACATACAGTACCTAGGTCATAAAATCAACATTTCTGGTGAATAAAAGGAGCATGTGAAGAACATATTCTCTGAGTTTACATCCAGGCTGGATCTGATAGACAACCTCCTACTGCCCCTTATCATGAAGCTAGAAGCCTTTAGACAAACTGCACTATCCAAACTGTCCAAGATCTGTTTTCTAATGTCTGTATTCAACAGAATAAGGGAATTGTATATCAAAACAGTGAGCTTAATGAGACAATGGTTTGAACTGAATACATACTTCACCTGGGGAGAAGACTGGGGTACAGAATATAATATGGATCTACACCAACACATGTACACCTTCTGAACATGCTGAATAGTGATGACAGAGATGTTAGGGAACTGGCTTGCTCTTCTCTGCTTTTGGACCTAAAGAGATGCAAGGTGCCATTGGGCCATTGGCCAGAGAGTCAGAACACAATTTCTTTGCATCCAATAGGAAGCGCAGTGGGAAACTAAACACCTATTCTGCTGGCTTTGAGGTCTGGTCAGACTGGCCAGAACTGAATGATCTATATGTCCAAACCAGAGTTTTCATAGAGTGGGCACAAAATGGTTCTGGAACTATGAGGGTCTCAGAAAGCATTATAACTGACCCACTCACCAGTGTTAGAGCAACCATCACCTACGGTGGGCAAACACATTCACTATCATCCACGGGTACCTGATGGACTCTCCTGGATCTATAACAACATCATCAGACTGGACTGAAATTACAGGTGAAACTGGCATGCCTCCTTCACTGCACTCAGTGAGGACATTCTGAAGTTCATAGTGAAATCTAGTTGACAAATCCTCTCCATCAGACTCAATCGGTCAATCCGGGTTTCTACCACTCGGCTTCCCCACTGCTTGCACCATAACACAGAACAGGTCCCTGAATCTCTGCTCTGCATTTCAGGTGGCTGCTATGTGGCTGTTAGGTGGCTGCACATAGCACGTCATCATAGGATAGTGGACCTCAAAAAAAATATCAATCAGTTTACCACCTTCTGTGAGAACATACAAGCATTCCTGTATCAGACATGTTCCATCTCTGATAACTTTTGCAAGTCTCTGCTAATACACCAGAGCGTGTTGTTGTAAGAGAAGAGTCCAGACAGGTATTTGCTCCAGAGGTAGGCTGCACCTTTGACTAAAGCCTTTATGAAAAAGGTCATCAAGTACTAACCTCTCCTGAATAACACAAGACTACTGGTCTTCATATACAGTACAGCGGCCCAGGTCATGCCCATAGGCTGGTCATTAGGAGCCTACAGATGGCGGGCGTGCCCAAAAAGAGAGCTAAATGACTAGCGAAATACTGTTCAGTGCCTGCTATTATTGGCATCTGTCACATATAGGGAAGGTGCTGATGATTATACCCTCAAGCATCTTGATACGGTCCATGTTTACCTGAATATTGGTGTATTTTCCTGCACCTCTATTATTAATGTTCTGTATTATCACTTTGCTGAGTGGATATAAATATGTGTGTGTGTGTGTGTGTGTGTGTGTGTGTGTGTGTGTGTGTGTGTGTGTGTGTAGTCTCACCTTCTTTAGTGTGCATGTACGTGACCTTAAACCTAGACAAAGAGCTTTTTGGTCGTCTCCATGACACAGTGAGCGAAGTGTCAGCTATGTCACTAAAGGAGAGGTGTGAGGGAGGCTCAGGACCTAAGGACACACCACACAGAATTTAGAAAGACAAAAAGCAAATAAAAAAATGCAAAGAAAAATTAAAGAAAGAAAATCAAGAAAGAAAGAAAGAAAGAAATATTCAAAAAAGAAAGAACAAAATAAACAGAGAATTTAGAAAGAAGAAAAGTAGTCTGCATGTAAAGAGAATTAAATAAGAAAGAAATACAGAAAGAAAGAAGAAAAACAAATAATAAAGGACAGATCATTTACTAAGAAAGAAAGATAGAATGTAAAGACAAATTATAAAAAGGAAAAATCAAGAAGGAACCGAGAAACAAAAACAAACACACACAAAAAAACAAGAATTGGAAACGTGGGCAGAAACAGATCTTTCATGTCTGGTGCTAAAGGTTCTAATGTGCTATAATGCGTTATAATAAGTGTACATGGAGTTTATGTACTAGTGTATATATGTACAAACTAAACATATATACAGTATATACATCACAGCATATATACACTACTGACACCCACATAACACCAGGGTTAATCATACACACACACTGATCCTGGACACAGCACAAACAGGACATTACAGTGATGAAAATGAAGATGATGATGATGCTGGACGTGTGATCCTGGAGGAGGAAGAAGACAGAGAGGAAGTGAAGAATCTGAGGAGGAAGCTGCGTGAGCGGGACTTTAATATGTCACTTGGAGTAGAGGAAAAGATGGTCAGGAGGTTGTTCCTGATCAAATTGTTCCTAATTAAAATCTTGAAAGATGGAAAAGGATAAAAGTGGGAAAATACGGGAGCATCCCAATACTGTTATTAACGCGTCCTTGTTCACTTCCCCTTAAAGCCGTTAGGGCCGTTTCATTACTGCATCAGCTGGAGTGAATTTTGTTAGAAGAGCTTTAGTTGTGGCATCAAGTCGACTTCACTGTAGACTTCAAAAACACTGCTTACCCAGAATGCCTTGCTGGAGATACCTTTACATTAATACATTTTCTTCCTGGGATTAATCAATTAAAACAAACAAACAAACAAACAACTAAATAAAATCCAATCTGAACAGGAAAATCTTATAGAGACATTAATTGTTTTTAAAATAATCAACTATAATTAAGATTATTATTTATTACATGACATTACATTTATTAAATATTTTATAAATCATTTTAAAATATTAGTACATTGATAGAAAATCTAAATTATTTAGTGCCACTGCAACCAAAGATGGCCGACAGCAACTTCCTGGCGGTGCGAGAAACTTTTGTGGGCGCTGTTAAGATCACCTAAAATCCACCAATAGGAGGACGGCAAACTCACAAGCTCGGCTACAGATACAGTAGAGATGATGGTGTTATAGAATTCAGACCAGGTTTTATTGGTTTTATTGAAGGCTACAGTGACATCGACTCTGACCAGTGACCTGCAAGGAGTCATTTAACAAACTTCACTCAAACTAATAAGGCATTATTATTTCAGCCCTGAAGACGGTGACATAGCAAGGGGGAGTCGACAAGGTTGAATTAAATCAGTGTTGGAACGCAGATCTAGCCTCGTCAAACACATCATGCCATCCAGAGTGTCTTTAGCAGCTATATCTTTCCGACTCGTACCCTGATATATTGAAGTTTAAGATTTTTGGGCCAGTCATGGTCTTACCCTGCGTTTTGGGTGAAAGGTGAGTGTAGTCAGTGAGGATGGCTGACTGTAAGTTTACCCTGGGTGAAAGAAGATCAAATTAGCAATAAATGATAATGAGAATGGTGGTTATTTATTTTTAACCGGTCATAATTTGCTTTTCGTAGACTGCATCATGAATATCATCATAGCACCAAATCCTACAATCATCCAGTTATCTGATTGGGTTAAATGGTTCTTTAACAACTGTGCTGGGAGTGGAATTTACTTCCTTTCGAGAAGAACGTCAAAAGAAAGATAAATTGCATTAGTAGTTAAAACCCAGTATTGCTTTGTAAATGGACACATGATTATAATATAAGAAAACCCATAAACATTTTGGTCCATTTGATATTCATGACACATCTGCGCATGACACGCAAATGTGACTGGATTGGTCTGACACTCTGGTGTACAAAGTTTTAAAAAACAGGCAAAATATACTGTCTTCTGTAATATTATTGTGTTGCAATGAAAGTACAAGAGGAAGCGGTAGCTGAATGGATCAAATCCACAGGAGTCACGGCTCAGCTATGTACGTATATGCTTGTACTGAATTCTGTTTTAAAAGCTCGGATGGGATTAATTTTCCTGGTTTATCTGGTTGTTGAGATACAAATAAAACAACCAAAATCTACTTGTCATGGGTGCCCGGGCTAGTAAATTGTCCACCCCTGATATTACAATTAATTTATTTTGTAAAATCATTCCTAGGATTTTCTTTCCTGCCTCATTTCTGTTCTTTCAACATTCCTGTTTTTCAAAACTTTCACCACCAAATACGTACACAGCAAAACTCAGCCCCAGTGTTGAATTAACCAACTAACACTGTAAAAGTTTATTTAAGAATGTATGTGTCTGTTTAAAACTCTTAGATTTAAGATTTAATTAATATAAGATTTAATTCAAAAGTGAGGTTTTTGCTGTATAGCCTGAACAACATAAAACAACAACACAACAAAACCACAGGGTTAACATAAAACAGAAATGTTACGTGTAGGTACTGTATTAGAATCTCATGATGTAAACTTTAATCAAAGCTCCTGGAAAGACATGTATTGCAGCTTTGATTAAAAGCCCTTGCTGATCAAGGGGACAATGAAAGCACTGTTGAAAAACTGAATGCTGACACATGACCAAGAAATTCCTGGAAATATGTTGCATCTTATCTAAGAACGGTGCTATTTGACTATGAATTATTTGGCAATGGTTTGTACCTTTAGATTCTGAGTACCTGTTGTAATGATGAAGGTGTGAACATTGGAACGTAATCCAGGACCTGTTCCATAAAGGGTCACAGAGTAGCCAGTTTGAGCAGTGAGGTCTGTGACAGGGTACGAGCGAGCAGCACCAGGAAGCAACTTGGTGAATATCTTTCTATCCCCATCGGTGCTGCTGTTCTTCCCCACAACCTCAATAACATTAGCGGTTATTTCACTTTCTTCTTTCCTCTCTTCCCCTTCTTCCTGGTTGTTGCCATCACCCTCATTGACCCCTTCACCATTCTCCTCTATTATTCTGATCACAAAGTTTTTGAACCTTCCCTGTGGTGCCACCCAAATTATGATGAATCCCTTTGATGTCACATTCTGGACTCCAACTTGACTGATGCTGTCTTCTGAAACCTCAGCAGTTGGAAATGTGGTATTTGTTTGGCTTGTGGCCTTCTCTGTTGAAAGAGGAACTTGTGTATACCAACCAAGTTTAGGATCATCTGTGGATTTTTTACTCCCTTTTGTGCCACCATGAATTGTGGTGGAGTTTGGCCTCACTTGAGGAAAAACTTTTGGCGGAAGTCGGATGATCGTGCTGTTTTTCCTTTGTTGTGTAAAGTTTGGTCTAGGGTTGCGATTTAAGGTGTTATGAGGAATGGTATGCCTAGTAGTGCTGCTTTCTTTACCACGAAGGTTTGGCTTTATTTCAGACTTTAGTGTGTGTCTGAAGACTGTTCCATTTTTCATTCTCGTTGTAAAATTGGGAGATAGACCATTTTGACTTTGACTGTTGAATTCAGGTTCCATTTGCGTAGTAGTTCTGTTGTTCCTGTTTGTGATTCTGATTGGGATGTTATCTGCTCCATCTTCTGAACCTGCACCAACAGCTTGAACGGTAAATTCTGTAGCTTCTTTGGATTCTTTGATAACTTGTTTCATAGTAGTGCTGTTGTCTCTGTTTGTGTCACTGGGCAGGTCCTGCTCTTTGTTTGTGACCCTGGGCAGGTGGTGGTCTCTGTTTGTGATTCTGGAAAACTCCTTGTTTCTGTTTGTGATTCTGGACAAGTCCTGATCTCTGTTTGTAATTCTGGACAAGTCCTGGTCTCTGTTTGTGATTCTGGGCAGAATGTTATCATTGCCAACTTCTGAACCTCCAGCAACAGCTAGAAGTTTATTACTTTCAGCTGTATGTTTATCTGTTGAGAAAGTAACTGATTCTTTGGTGCCTTTAACAACTTTGGTGTCAGCATCTTTCAGCCGACTGTGAATACTGGTAGAATTTGGTTTTATTTGGGTTTGAAGTTTTGGTTGAAGTCTGACTAATGTGCTATCTTTTCTTCTTAGTATATATTTTGATCTAATGTTCTGATTTGGGCCATTTTCCCTGTGGCCTATGGTGTCAGATTTTTCAACTTTTTGATTGATAAGCTTTTGCATAGTTGTGTTGCTGTCTCTGTTTGTCACCCTGGGTAGGTCATGGTCTCTGGTTGTGACTCCCTGCAGGTTGTGTTCTTTGTTTGTATGATCAGTAGCGTTTTCTGAACCTCCACTAATGGCTTGTAATGTCTCATTAGTTCCCATTGGAGCTTCCTCTGTTGATATAGTGATGTTAGTAAATAGGTTTGTGTTAATGTCTGTTGGCAAGCCAATTTGTGATTCCTTGCTTGCATCTTTGGAGTCTTTGTGCCTTGTTTCATACTTAGTATCTTTCAGTGGTCTATGAATGGTGGTTGAGTTTACATTTAGTTGAGTATGAGGTTCTGACGGAAGTCTGAGAACTGTGTTATTTTTCCTTTTCAGTAAAAATATTGGTCTGCTCTTCAAATTTGAAGCATTTTGCCTGCCACTTATGACTCCAGATACCCTTTGGTGATGGGGAATGGTTTGCCTAGTAGTGCTGTTGTCTCTGTTTGTGAGTCTGGGCAAGATGTGATCAGTGGTGTTTCCTGAACCTCCACTAACAGGTTGTACTGTATCATTGCTTTTGGATGGAGCCTTATCTGTTGACAAGGAGAGATTAAATTTAGGGTCTGCATTGTTATCTGCTGGGAATATAATATTTGATTCTTTGCTTGCATTTTTGTCTACTATGACACCAGCTTTGGAGCCGGTGTCATTTTTAATGTTTGGTTTTATTTGACTAAGACGCTTTGGTGGAAATCTGATAACTGTTCCATTTTTCCCCTGCCATGTAAATGTTGGTGTATGGTTGGGGTTTAGGACACTTTGCCTGCTGCTAATGATTCCAGGTTCCACTTTGTTCCTAGCAATGCTGTTGACTCTGGGCAGGATGGGTCTGCGTAGGGGACTCCTGTAGGGGTGCTGAGGGGTGCTGGTCTGGTTTTGGAATGGACCAATATTAGGTCGGTGAGGGAATTTACCCCTATGTGACATGCGATGGTATAGAGGTAAAGTCTTATTTATTGTCTCTTTGTGTTTTGGAAACTTCTCTCCATTGGCATTCTCTGTATCTGTCGTGCTTTCTGGTAAGTTGGTTACTAAAGAATCCCTATTGAGTCCTTGGACAGATTCAGTCAGTAAGCCTTTATCATCAGGTTGAGATTCTTGGGAGGCTGTTGTCTTCCTCTTTAAGGTTTCTTTTTCCACTGCAAGTGGGTGAGAAGATTGAACAGAGGATACATTTCCAAATGGATTTTTGTATTCTGGCATTTGAGAAGAGATTATAGAGGAAATGGATGTAGTAGGCTGTCTGCTATTTATCAGTGATGTTGATGAACCAGATAATTTTGGCCTACCTGAATATCTTTGTTTGGATGATGGAGGAAACTTGAGAGCGGTTTTAGTATGTTGCTTGTCTCTTGATGGTGTCTGTCTCTTGTTTGTAGGTTGGTCCTGTGTTTCAGATGGCACCAGAGAAGGTTGGACCTGAGTCCTGGCCAAAGGAAGAGAGGGTGATGGGGTTGTCTCAGCTTCCACTTCTTGTATGCTCATCCTTTTGGGGTGCTCTGAAAATGTTGCTGTTTCAAGAACCCCCTCCTTCCACTGATGTACTTCTTCATTTTCCTCCTGTGTCTCCTTTTCTAATTCTTCCTTAATTGGGTCTTCTTCAAATCTTCCATCCTGTAACTTCGGCCTGACCTCATCACGAGAACCCGCCAGCCTGTCTGGGATATTTGTTAAGATGTCATTCCTACTGACATGACCAACCATGAGTCTCATGTCTCTTGTCAATGCTTTTCCATTTGACACCTTGTTTAAGTGTATCTTCCTATGTCCTACCAAGACTCTTCGAACATATTTTGTGCCATTTATACCATAGGCTGTGAGGTTTCTCTCAGTTGTAACTGTTGGCTCCACAAAATTTTCTGAAGACTCTGAGTCTTGTCCCCTTGATGAATCTATGATCGACTGGTACTGTGAGGAAGAACCCTTAGTGGTGTTCTTAAGTCTCAGATGAGACAGTTTTCCACCTGATCCTCTAGTGGTTCTGGAAGCAGGATCTGGCAGTCCAGCATTTATACCTGTTCACAGTACATATGGTCACAGTTTCCATAATCATCTGTTTTCCTGTACTGTATTGTACTGTACTGTACTGCAGTCTTTGTTGTAGTCCCTAAAAGTGTGACTGAAGTTTGCAAGTGAAATCAAATTACACAGCCTTTAATTAGTTAGCTAGAAGGAGGGAAGCCCTGCTGTACGAGTTGTGAGGTTAATGTAACAATGGTTAAACCAGTTATAAATTATATTTAGGGACTGTGTATGTTGCGTTCATTTGTTTTTTGTTTCCAAATGAAAATAAAATATATGGCAAAAAGAAAAAGTTTGCTCAAATCAGGTTTTTTTGGCTGTTGTATTGGCCTTTGCTTGTTTTTCATCATTTTAGATTTTAAAATTTGTGAACAATATTGAATGAGTGATTACTGGGTAGATTACAGACTATGTTACAGGTTATGTACAGATGTTCGCACTTGATGTACTGCTAATATGGATCACTACGAGTTTTTTTAAAAACAGCAAGAGGGTGATGGTAAAGGAGGATGACATTGTGGCTGAAAAAATAAAGAGAAGTTTTCAGTGCTGCAATTTAAAAATATAACACCTTTTAAATGCCTAAATTTTATTCTCTGCATATGTTAATCGCATTTCTATCATATCTTTTATGAAAACAGAATTCCAGAGTACACATCTTAACCAGAGTATAGCCAACTTGTACTTTCAGGTCTACTCTGTTCACTCTGAAATGTAATACAGCGGCGGTTTTTTCATATTTGGATTCATGAATATTTGATTTGGGGATTTGTTTTCTGGACAAAGAAAAGCAAATGAATATTCTAAAAAAATATTTGATGAGAAGGGGGGCACGGTGGCTTAGTTTGCCTCGCACCTCCAGGGTTCGGGGTTCAATTCCTGTCTCCGCCCTGAGTTGCGCGGAGTTTGCATGTTCTCCCCATGCTTTAGGGGTCCTCCGGGTACGCTGGTTTCCTCCCCCAGTCCAAAGATATATGTTGCAGACTGATTGGCGTTTCCAAATTGTCCACAGTGTGTGAACATTTGTGCGATTGTCCTCTGCGATGGGTTGGCACCCCATCCAGGGTGTGCCCTGAATCCCCTGGGTTAAGCTCCAGGCTCCCCACGACCCCGTGTAGGATAAGCAATACAGAAAATGGATGGATATTTGATGATGATTTAGTGTGTGCCAAGAAAAACAAAAATAAAACAAAAACTCTGCTTTTTAGTTTTCTTCTTTTCAATCTGAAAAAACAAACAAATGAACGGAAGGTACACAGACCCTTGACCATTATTCATCCATATCATTTTTATCAATGGCTGCATTCACACTCACCAACGTCTTCCTGTGAAAAATTAGAAAGAGAGATCAGATCAGGTTCAAAACACAAAAATAGAAGAAAAAAAAAAGCAGGGGGAAAAAAGATGTTGTGTGTTAAGGGTAGACCATCTGGTGAGATGGAAATAAAATGAGTCATCATTACCACAACAGAAAGGAGGAAAATATTATCATTTCATTCTGACCAGACCTGCTCCTGATGGAGTTACTTTTTGTTTTGTTTTGCAGAACCACTTGACTCGCTCTATTTCCAGCAGATCTCTCTTTTTTTCTACTAATGAGAATTTCAGGCATTAGGAATGACCTTGCCTTCCCTGGAGGGGATTTCTGAGAAGCAAGATTTCGCCGTTATCTAGTTAAGCCAAAGGTTGTGTGTGTTAGACTGTCCAGCTGGCAAGTTCTTTACATCTTCTCCTGTGGGAGACTTAATTTTTGTATGAAGTTAAAAAGCTAACTGAGAAATTTTGCTTCTTGAAGATTTTTGATCTAAATGATGAGTTTTCCTTGTGAACTTACGAATCCATTTCCTTATTATATTATTATTATT
Organism: Cranoglanis bouderius; assembly: GCA_023630585.1. Classification (NCBI taxonomy): domain Eukaryota; kingdom Metazoa; phylum Chordata; class Actinopteri; order Siluriformes; family Cranoglanididae; genus Cranoglanis; species Cranoglanis bouderius. Next base: position 23,062,528 of record CM042545.1, on the reverse strand, counting down.
TTTTAAAGTATTTCTTTAGAAAATTTCGCAGCATTTTAATATACGATGACTTTTATTTTTGATATGGATATTTTTGCTAAATAATAACAATATTTAAGATGATTAACTAAGATTAGTATCATTCATATTTTTACATTTCACCTGAAGACTTACAGGCTGTGGAATTAAAAGAAGTGTTTAGGATTAGCTTGAAATTCCATGATTGTTGACCGGGAAGCTGATTGGGAGAAAAAGGGATGAAACCACCATTGCATATAGCGCAATCCTATAAGAAAATGTAATGTGTCAGATTAGAAATGTGCTTTGATTCACTTCTATTCGATGCTCACCAGGGGTTGCTTGCACGGTTGCCGGCAGGCTCTGAGTGCCATCTCTTTCTGCAACTAGAGAAATGTTATACAAACGACCAGGCTCCAGGCCATCGATTTGGGCAGAGTCTCTCCCAGGTGGCAACCTCATCTCTTGACTTCTCATGCCAGATCCATCTGTCTGATTTGGTGAAATGGAGAGGATGTATCTGTCAATGTCACCCTGTGCTTCCTCCCATTGGACGATGACAGATGTTGTGCTTGTCTTGACGACTTGAAGATTTTTGGGGCCGGAGATCACTGAAAAAGACATGAACGTCTGTTGAAGGGTTGCTGAAATAGGAAGGGGAGCTTGGGGTACTAATTATAGAGTAGTGTGGTTGTAAAATGTGTTCTTATTCGGAAATATCATTTAGATAACCTTGGAGCTGTCAGAGTTGACTAATACAAGAAGAAGTGCACTCCTATTGGACAGTCCCTATTTTTAGGTTAATTTATCTAGCTTTAATGATATACCACCTCACCGGCCACTAATGATCACCTGTACACCTGCACATTCATGCAGTTATCCAATCAGCCAATCCTGTGGCAGCAGCGCAATTCATACAATCATGCAGATACAGATCGAGAGCTTCAGTTAATGTTCACATCAAACATCAGAATGAAAAAAATGTGATCTCAGTGACTTTTTGGTCACATGGTTATTGGTTATTATCTCCTGGAATTTTACATGAACATTTATGGTATTTGCCAGACCCTTATTCAGAGCGACTTTCCACACACAGAATGCTGCAAAATATAAAAACATCCAGTGAGTGGAAGTTCTGCAGGTGGAAACACCTCACTGATGAGAGAGATCAGAGGAGAATGACCAGACTGGTTTGAGCTGACAGGAAGGCTACGGTAACTCAACTAACCACTCTTATTTGAGTTGAGGCTACCAACTGTAGTGAACAGAAAAGCATCTCAGAATGCACAACATGTTGAAAAGACCAGGTGATATTTTTGTAATCTTAAACTCTGTAGTTTAGGGTGTACCTGCACCCACTGTAATCTCAGATTCTTGTTTTGGCTGACAGGAGTGGAACCCGATGTGGTCTTCTGCTGTTGTAACCCATCCACTTCACCGTTCAACATGTTGTGCATTGTGGTATAATATTATGTAGTATATAGTACCCATCATAAATGATCTTTGTGCTAGAGTGACAAGAAACTAACAAATGTGTTTTTAATGCGTTATTTATATAGGAAATCAATTAACCGTTCAGACTCACAGGTTTGGAACGTTGTCGTGCTCTTGGCGCCCATTTTGCCATCTTTCTCCCCAGTGATGGTCACGGTGTACCGCTGCCCAGGAGCCAGGCCCACCTGAGTGTAGGTGCTGAATCCACCGTTCACCGTGGATGTGATCTTCTGATCGCTTTCTTTCTGCATGGCATAGATTACAAAATTGAACATTTTGGTAGAGTCTGTCTGGTGAAAGGCCTAGGCCTTCCACCAAAGTGTTTCCCTATTGTTAAAGGGTTCCATGTAGGACCTTTTTAGGAAGCTAAGAATCCTTAATTATACAATTAAAGAACCTTTTTTCTAAGTGTGTACCAAGCAGGTTCTAGGTAATAAGAAGGAAATAATGAGCAATAATTTGGAGTTCCACACACTTGCCTAGTTAATACATACACTCTTAGTAAATGGGTTCCTCTAGAGCAGGAATCTTCAAACTTATCCTGATTTCATTTTTTTAATCAGTTCATCTTAGTCTCGAATCAGCTAGCAAGTGTGCCTCCAGTTTGGCTGTAATGAAAACCTGCAGTCACACCGAACCTTTGCTGATGAGATCGAAGACTCCTTCTTTACGGGAACTCTTTAAGGTTCTAGGTAGACCACCAAAGCATCAGTCAGTATCACAATATCATAAATATAGAAGATAAAGAAAAAATAAAGAGAGAATTTTTTCTTCTTTACATGATCTTTAGGAAATGTGGATGATGCAACTTCCTGTTGAACGTGAGACTTGTGGAATATTCCAGATATTTCATAGGGATGAAATGTGTTCAGGTTGAGTGAATGAAACGTGTGGAACAGGATGAGATTCAAGCATGAGATTCACACATTAATGCAAAAAATAAATTGCATTTACAAGATGTATTTTAATGATTATATTTGAAGGTAAATTAACTGGGACAGGCAAAAATAGCTGTCCATTAATGTTTGAAGTGATTTATCTGAAACATACACAGAGGCTGTTGTTTAAAATGTCTTTTGTTAGGTCGCGCCACGAGCGCGACTACAATTCCCAGCATGCACAGCAGCCTACAAATATGGCCGCCATGGACTACACTCCCCATGACACTCCCTCACTCCTACTCTCACAGTCACCCACCTTCTGATGGCACACACCTGTTGTAAATCCCAAGTTCACTATATAAGGACAATAGTTTTTAACTTCCAACGCGAAGTATTTGTTCGTTCCTGTGTTCTGACAAACCAAGCAACATTTCTATGGACTGTTTATCTCGGCTTTGAACCTCGCAACGTCTTTCGGATTTTTGCTCTTTCCCTGAGATTTATTGTTTGTACAGACACTGAACTTTGCTAAAGTTTTTGACCTTGATCTGATGCCTAGCCTTGGATAACCTTGTTTGCCCGTGTGATTGAACTCTGCCTGCCTTTTGACCATTCTTCTGCCTAGCGATTTTGGGAACTGTTGCTTTGATATTAAATCTGTTCCTAATAAAGTGACGAATTTGCTCTGCACCTGCATCCAACCCTCCGTGTGTTCTAACATCTTTTAACATTAGGTGCTGTATATATTTGTAAATGTGATATCAGTGCAACAAAAATGGCATGACAATAATCAAATCAGCCAACTATTTTAATAATAATAAACATCAAAGGTAATCATTTATATTATATTATGTACTACTTAATGTACTATCTATCGTTAGAGGTTTGGATATTTATAGTCATTCATGTGATTTGATATAACACACTTTGATGCACTGGTGTCGCTTCCAGTATTCCTGTCTCACTCCCAGTGTTCCCGGGAAAGACTTCGTATCTACCACAACCCCGACCAGGATAAAGTCATTACTGAGGATGAACAAATAAATAAATGAATGAATGAATGAATGAATGAATGAATGAATGACTACTACGTAACACGGAATCCCAATCTGGGATAGGTCTACTTTTGATTGGTGGATGATGATGATGATGATGATGATGTAGAGTGGGACTATTTTAAAAGTATTACAGGCAAATCACCTGTTAAATTATTTACACACCAGTTGTTTCACTAATAATTGATCGATGGTTGTCGCCTTGATTCATTTCAATCGTTGCCTGTTAAATCGATGCATCGATCCAAACGGTCTACCAGTCAGGCATTTTTAGATTCAGCGGATGAAAGTGCAGATTAGGTTTATTATTTAACAAAACACAAACAATAAAGACAATGTAAACCTTAGACACATAAACATGAACTTGTGATCTCAACGCAAAAACACACCTAGACTACAGGGTATGACCTCACAACACACTAGCTAGACAATGAGTGCTGTGCAAGACATGTCTAAAATACCAGTGCTCACTAAACCAAAACATGAATAAGGCGCAACCAGATCTGGTGAGGTGCAGTGGCCGATGGGAAACGTAGTCATTCAGGGTACCCATGACACACCCATAGACTTAGGAGGAGTTAAAATATTAGATATGAACTGTAATAAGACAAGTGCATGTAAACTTTTTTATGTTTTACCAAAATAGCTAAATTCCTATTAAGATAACTTTGGCAGCATGCTAACATTAGCGTAGCCTAACTACCTAAATATGTTAGGCTGAGCGAGTGTTTTTATAACTGTAGAAAACTATTTGAAAGCCATTTGAGTCGAACATAAAAAAAAAAAAACTTTTTTATTGTAAAAGTGTCTACTTTTGCCTTTTTTAAATCTCAAAACAGTAACTCATAATTTCAATTTAGATGTTTTTAAAGGCAAATCACTCCCCAAGGGGCAAAAAATACACTGCCAAAAATGTAAGTATACATATAAATAAAGCTATATAAATATACAGATTTTAATATAAAAATATTTAATGTGATGCAATAATATTTGCATTAATATGGTGATAGGCAGCATGTAACCCAATGTAATAAGATGATCTGGCCACCAGGTGGCGTCGTGATTCAGTCCTGTGATATTCTGACTTGCTGTGATCATCATCATTTCAGGACCATACGGGGGGTTCACGCTATCACATCTAGCAACTATGCGCTTCCAGACTCACAACACATGGAACCTGTTTGTGACTGAAAGATGGAAAAGGATGTGGTTTTGGATATCAAGTGTATCCCTAATTAGCTGTCTAAGAGGATTTCGTGACTCCAGGAGACACATAACAGCAATTCTATAAGGAAAACTGAATTACTGGAATTGAAAAGAATGATGTGGTGTTAAATTTTCATCTATCGGTGTAACACAACCTCGCTGTACTGATGTCAAAAACATCTCTTTCAGCACAGCGAGAAGGATATCAGTCTGTATTTATTACACTTATGCATGGGAAAGCTTGCTCACCAGCACTTTAAAAAGCTATAAATTTGTTCTCCGATCTGGCATCGTTCTCGAGCGCTGGTTCTGGTTTTGAAATAAATGCAAGCGGACCCAGCTGTTCACCTTGAGGCACTCCGTCTCCAGAAGATCCAGGAACGGAACCCTGGACCACACGCTTCCTCGCTGTTTATCAGCAAATACAAAAGGAGGATCTTTCATTCGATCTCTTTCTACTCTCTTTGAGTCTGTCCCTCTGTCTTCCTCTCTTCTGTCTGCACGTCCCAGCTGTTGGCTTATGATGTCATTTCTCTGGCCAGGCTGATGTTTCTGACGATGTTTACTCCTCCCTTAGCAACAAGTGTCCTACATCTGTATCTGTTCCTCTTTGCAACACTAACACTTACGCATTTCTCTCTCTCTCTCTCTCTCTCTCTCTCTCTCTCTCTTTTCTTCACCCGCCCGACTTGTTTGCCGTAAACTCTTTCTCACACCCACCCATGTCACGTTTTGGGTGGACGGAAAAATGTGCTCTTTCTGATTTTGGTGACTCTGTCCTCTCTTGCTGAATGTGACTCTTGTTGTGAATTTCTTGCTGATGCGATTCCCAAACTTCCCTACAGTGCAGTAAATTCTCTCTTTCTTTCCCTTTGTGCTTTCTTGCTCCTAAATTTATTCAGCTGCACTGAAGTCCTGTCCAGGCCTGATAATCAACAGCCTTTTAATTACAATATCTTTGCATAGATTCAGATTTAAATGCTTTTGTATTTATTCATGTATGATTCGCTCTTATACTTCTATGTATTCTACGACAAACAACGTTACAATCCAACCTGCTCAATGGCCAAACAGTGGCGCTCTGACAGTCCTGGAATTTGAACTCATAGCCATCTAGGCACAATCATTCGTTGTCCCAGCAATTAAATGTCAGTACAGTGACACATATTTCTTCACATTTTGCAATACATAAGGATCTTTTATTAAAAGGGCCATGATGCACTTGGGTCTCTCAGTGAGGATTTAATATCGAAATTACACACATCAGTATTCAGACCTCAGACGTAACCACAGACTTAAGCGCTGTTCAGAAGCTACAGGAGAATTACACATGCAGGGGCGGAGTTTATATAAAACTGAGGTGTGTCTCAATTACACCCGATACTGATCTTGAACTTAAGAAGTTCTTGATCAACTAGAGTTTGGTTGGAGATGAAACTGCAGGAAGGTAGATCTCAAGGAAGAGGGTTGGGGACCACTGGTCTACATGGAAGTGATGAAATCGTAATGTGTGTGCAGGATGACGGAGATTTCATCACACTTTTAATTCTCTATTTTGATTTGTCAGATTGATAAAAATAAAGTCAGTGTTTGTGTTAATTCGATGCGCTCTCCTGTAAAGAAAACATGTCCTCCGTGTGAAAAAAAGTTTTTTGTGGACTTTAAAGGGTCGATATTATTAATTAATTAATAGTGTCATCGTTGTGTATTTAACACTGGCCTCGGATGACATTCCATAGTGTGTTTGAGTGGATTTACAGACAAAACATACATTTCAGTGTGACATAGTGTGGTTAAATAAAAACTGTGGCGCTGGACTTCATCCTGCTCCTCACTCGAGCAGATATCATGCAAGAAACATGCGCTTAAGGCAATGAATAGATGGCTCAGTGCACGATTACGGTTGGAGCTAAAGTCTTCAGGAAGGTAGATCTCCAGGAACAGGGTTGTTCCTGCGAAAGACACTGATTTGGTGTCTTGTGGCTTCAGTAAGTTGCACATGAATAACATTTGGAGCGCAATAATAAAATAAAATGTAAAATAACAGGATGTGCTGGATCAAGTGCTATTCTATGTGCTGCGGAATAACGAGTGCGGAAGCCATTTGGTTTAATTAAACCAGTGATTAACTAGGACAACTAGGACTATTAGTCTTTTTATTTTTAAATCGGGTAACCTTGGAGGTGTGAACAACCTGCAGGTGATTATAATAATCTGAATGTGGAGCTCATAAAATACAATCAAGCAGCTTCGTAACCCGACTCTCTATACCAAGAACTTTCCTCACATAAAGATGTAACATTTGGACTCTGATTACAGGTGCATCTAAAAAAAATTACAATATCGTGGAAAAGTTCGTTTTTCCCGGTAATTCATTACACATAAAGTGAAATATCTCAAAAATATTAGAATAAAGAATTTATAATACAGCAATGTGGACCTGAGAAGACTCTAATCAGCTGATGAACTCAAAACACCTTTTTAATCAAAACACTATTGCTCAGTGCTCATGAGAAACTTCTAAAAAAATGTACATCGTCTAAGGTTTCTTCGGTTCTCCATTTAGAGGAATCCTTAAAGATTGTATGAAGGCTAAGAGTCCTTAATTATCCAACAAAGCCTTAAATTAAGGGTTCTCAGCTTCCGAAAAAGGGTTCTACTTGGGACAACACTTATAATTAGTAATAATTTGGAGTTTGTACAGCACACTTATCCAGTTACTGCATACACTCTTAGAAAAAAAGGGTTCTTTGAGGGTTCTTTATGTGTTTGTTGGATTACTGTCACGTAATGAAGGAAAGTGCAGATATTCATTGTATAAAGTGAAAAACAAACCACCAGAACAATGAAAACAAAAACCATCAATATAAACATTGGATACAGGGCAAAAACACGCAGACTAAGAGTCTGTGGCACACACGACAACAACAAAAGCTTGTCAGACAGACACAGAGGAGCTAGCACGTAAATTGGGTGCTGATTATGGGTAACACAAAACAGGTGTGAGTGCTTGGTGAGACACGTGACAGGGTCATGTGACATGCTAGGGCTGATGGGTGATGTAGTCCAGCACTGATTTCGGCATAACCATGACGATTACTAAGAGTTCTTAGCTTCCAAAAAGGGTTATAGTTTTTGAGAGAAACACTTTCTGATAAGAAAACTCTTTCTACATGGAATCTTTAAGGGCTACTCCAGAGAACTGAGAACTCCAGAGAACTGAGAACTCCAGAGAACTGAGAGAACTTCAGAGAACTGAGAGAACTCCAGAGAACTGAGAGAACTCCAGAGAACTGAGAGAATTCCAGAGAACTGAGAGAACTCCAGAGAACTGAGAACTCCAGAGAACTGAGAACTCCAGAGAACTGAGAGAACTCCAGAGAACTGAGAACTCCAGAGAACTGAGAGAACTCCAGAGAACTGAGAACTCCAGAGAACTGAGAACTCCAGAGAACTGAGAGAACTCCAGAGAACTGAGAACTCCAGAGAACTGAGAACTCCAGAGAACTGAGAGAACTCCAGAGAACTGAGAACTCCAGAGAACTGAGAGAACTCCAGAGAACTGAGAACTCCAGAGAACTGAGAACTCCAGAGAACTGAGAGAACTCCAGAGAACTGAGAACTCCAGAGAACTGAGAACTCCAGAGAACTGAAGAACTCTCTTTGAGTTAAAAAAGGTTGTTTTTTTTTAAGTGAGTATTTACTTTTACATTAAGTATTTATTTACTTAATGTGTCTTAATGTGCCTTCTCAATAAAAGTTTTGTTAGCATTAGGAGAATTTTATCTACAAGACCATCTTGGTTGCCTTTAGTGGTGGTTCTACTCATTGTTGACGTGTAGGCTTTATAAACCCAGTTACCCAGAAGGCATTGCATTCTAACAAAGCATATATTGCTAATGCTAATAAAACCAGCTCATTAGTGTAATTCCAGTGTGGTCATTCCTACAGCTGATTATGTAAACGTTCAGCTTCTTCTTAAAAAGATTTGCTAGAGAATCAGACCATCGCTGGTTCCAGCACCATTACTGGCTTCCTGACAATGGAAAAGGCTAATTGTGTCCACACCACTTTCCTGACAACAGCTATTAAAGGTCTTTTCACACTGGCATCCTTCTGCTTCTCATTTCCTCTCTTCGCGTCTTTTCTTGTACAACAAATGTACAATTCCATAACCGTTTGTGTGTACGGTGGTGTAATCTGTGCAGATTGTGTGCCAAACAGATGTTCTGAGAGGTCGCAGTGTTTAGCATTTCTGCGGTATTCCTGACACATGACTGATGTGTAACATGTCTCTTGGGGTCTGGACTGGATTTATCTGAGGATATCGTCTTGATAGCGATGTGGGAGCAAATTCTAAGCGCTCTCCATCAGTGTTAATTTAATGCGACGTGATCCATGCTGAGCATGCTAATAAATTCTGGATTTATTCCCCTTCATCATCAAACATCACCCTGAATGATGGCTCTGGGAGCGCCTTCCATCCCTGTGAGTTATAGCGTCCTGCGCGGGTAAATAAAAAGTGAAAGGCTAAGCTGTGTCGGCTCGAAACCAAATAAGGATCAGCTCACGGTTGGAATAAATGCTGCTGTGATTATACACTTCACTCACACAGACTGGCATCAGTGGTCTGGAAGCACTAAATTCTCCTGCTCGCTCCGATATGAAAAAGGAGATGACTTTTTTTTTCCACTGCTGCATTCTTTCTTTACAGGCAAATAAAAGTGTGCTTTTTCCCCCCCCTTCAGTCCAGCCTAGAACTCTACTCTAGAATATCACATTTTCCTCATCATGCTGCTTTTCTGTATTTTTAAATGTATGATTTAATATTTTTGTGATTAACTTATCTTTTCCCGCTTCTGATTAGTTGTGTACCACAGCGCTAGTGAATTCTGCATTGTGATTGGTCAGAAGGTAAACATCACAGGTTTATATTAATGTGCTTGTATTAATATGTTATCATTTCTATAGTAATGATACATGGGACTTGTATTTTGTTGAAATTTTCTTATTTAACATTAATGGAAGGAGTCTCCAGTGTCAGTGCTTTTCGGACATCTTCAGGACAGATGAGTTTACGCTTCTTTGTTGTGTAACTATAAAAGGATAATAGTGTGATGTCACTCTTTAATAAATAATAATTGTAATCTTTGGTAAATTGCTGCGGTATTAGAGGAATAAAACAGTCGGGGACGTGCTGTTATTGGAAAATAATCAACCTCAGGGTGGTAACAGGGTTACCATCATCCCACCTATTCACTCAGTATTTTATGACAATGTTTATTACTTTTTAAATTTTTCTGAGCGCTGTGACTTTGATAACGCTTTATTTGGATAATCCAATGTACAAGCCATCTACACTGTCAGGAAGCAGCTGATCAACTGATTCTCAACAACATGTGGAATGATGTTTAACTGATAGGACTAAGGACAATTTGAAAGTCTATCTACTGAGTATCAAGAGCTATAAATCAGAACATTCAATTTAATTAAAGGAAATGGTACAAATTAATAACCTGGATGTAACGGGGGGGGGGGGGGGGGGAGATTAGATTTTGAATCTCTCCAAAATGGTCGATCACACATCATATCTGTCCAGCCTACAGCGTATGAGCCATTAGGGGAAGAAGGACGGGTCATCCACAGGTGGGCAAATAACAGGGAAGTACGGCCAATAGCTGGCGACGTGATGGTACGTGTCTCTGACTCTCTGATCTACATGCTGTAATGTTCTTTTGTGTCAGTGTGTTTTAAGTGTAAGTTTTATTTATTTGCTTCATGCGTTTTATTTGCAGCTGTGACAGAGAGAATTTTTTCATTTTATCTGAGTGATGTTCCCTCATTAACCCAGTAAACTGTGATGCTTTCTCGAGCCCAACATGTCGTCCCGCGTGTTCCTTCACGGATAAACACCATGAACAACAGAAAGCGGTAACCTGTACAGCAGGGGACTGGTCCGATGACTTATTGTAGATTAAAATGGACCATAATTAAATTGAAAAATTAAAAAAGAGCTGTTATTCCACTGGGTTGCAAAATAGAGAAGTAGACTCTGGGCCATAAACTCAGAAAATGTCATTATTCATCAGCAAGCTAAAAATTCAACTTATAATCCCAGTTAAGTCCATTTCAGTTCCAGGATGTAACGCAACAAAATGTAGAAAAGTTTAAGGGGGTGAATACTTATGCAAGACACTGTATGGTACAAACCATAATTTGGAAAATCAGTGTTTTTGGCAGTGAATTGCAGTGTGGTCAAGTTTTGTTCGGTTCTGCATTCAGAATACCAAACATTAACAACCAACCAACTGGTGACATATTGGTTAAAATGATCTGATAGACTGGTTCCAGTCACAGCACATGATTTTGACAGTCTATAGATTTTTATTATCTAAATAAAGTCTTCTTCTCCTTCTTCTCTTATTAATTTTATCATTATAGGTATCATTATTAGTATTTTTTTCAGTAGGTATGGTGCTATATAAGAATGGTGCTATATAAATACTATATATAGATGTTTAATTTATATCGGTAAAAGGATGCTGAGGTTAGAGCTGCCAGGCAGGAGGCCGAGAGGAAGACCAAAGAGGAGGTTTATGGATGTAGTGAAGGAGGACATGAAGGTAGTCGGTCTGAGAGAAGAGGATGCAGGGGATAGGGCTAGATGGAGGCAGATGATTCGCTGTGGCGACCCCTGAAGGGAACAGCCGAAAGGAAAAGAAGAAGAAGAAGATATAGATGTTTAATTGTTGTTGTTGTTGTGGTTGTTGTAACATAAAAACCAGTAATCCAGCTGTTCTCAATCAGATGTTTTGAACAAGCAAAAAAAAAAAAAAAAAAAGAGAACAAAAAAAAACAGAACAAACCCATGTTAGTCTGAGTCTGAGACCATTCCGCTCATAAATCTGCATGTTAGAATGATGGGAATTCTTTCTTTCATTTTGTTTCGTGCCAACTCAGAAGTGTGTTGTAAAAATGGTGCCGTGACCCTGAGTCACCCCCCTGCTGGGACACCATCTGTGCAGCAGCACTTTATACACTCAGAAAAAAAAGGGAACCAGGGCGTGAAGTGGAAAGTTATTGAGGAAGAGGTCGCAAAATTCAGACCCCGATCTGTGTAATGCATTCATTCGAGAACAAAGCACAGGAACAAGAGAGGAAGTACCAAGTGTTTGTTTACAAAGAGCTATATTCCAGTATTGTTTCTTTTAAAAACAGTTTTAACTCTGTTGACTTTCCTCTCTACTTTCCGTTGGTTAAATTCCTTAAGGGCTGTTCCAATTCCTTATTAGCTCAACTCAAGTGCATTAGAAAAGAGATCAAGGTGACATGACTGTAAACTTCAGGATCTTACCCAGAAGACTTTGTTTCAGACTAGTGCTAATTTCTTTACAAAATGGCAGATGATGATGTTTATAAATGTAAACTGAAGATATTTTGTGCTAGTTTGCATAAATATGGCCTAAAACATCAGATTTTCAGAAGTCCTAAAAGTAGATAATGAGAACCCAATTAAACAAATGAGACAAAAATATTATACTTGGTCATTTATTTATTGAGGAAAATGATCCAGTATTACATCTCTGTGAGGGCAAACGTATGTGAACCTTTGCTTTCAGTATCTGGTGTGACCCCCTTGTGCAGCAATAACTGCAGCTAAACGTTTGCGGTAACTGTTGATGAGTCCTGCACGTTGGCTTGGAGAAGTTTTAGCCCGTTCCTCAGTACAGAACAGCTTCAACTCTGGGATTTTGGTGGGTTTCCTCACAACAACTGCTTGCTTCAGGTCCTTCCACAACATTTCTACTGGATTAAAGTCAGGACTTTGACTTGGCCATTCCAAAACATTAACTTTATTCTTCTTTAACCATTCTTTGGTAGAACGACTTGTATGTTTAGGGTCGCTGTCTTGCTGCATGACCCACTTTCTCTTCAGATTCAGTTCAGAGACAGATGTCCTGACATTTTCCTTTAGAATTCACTGGTATAATTCAGAATTCATTGTTCCATGAGTGATGGCAGGTCTTCCAGGCCCAGATGCCCAGATACTACCACCACTGTGTTTCACAGATGGGATAAAGTTCTTATGCTGGAATGCAGAGTTTTCCTTCTCCAAACATAACACTTCTCATTTAAACCATAAAGTTCTACTTTGTTCTCATTTATCCACAAAACATTTTCCCAATAGCCTTCTGGCTTGTCGATGTGATCTTTAGCAAACTGCAGAAGGCAGCAATGTTCTTTTTGGAGAGCAGTGGCTTTCTCCTTGCAACCCTGCCATGCACACCATTGTTGTTCAGTGTTCTCCTGATGGTGGACTCATGAACATTAACATTAGCCAATGTGAGAGAGGCCTTTAGTTGTTTAGAAGTTACCCTGGGTTCCTCTGTGACCTCGTGGACTATTACACGTCTTGCTTTTGGAGTGATCTTTATTGGTCTCCACTCCTGGGGAGGGGAACAATGGTCCTGAATTGCCTCCATTTGTACACAATCTGTCTGACTGTGGATTGGTGGAGTCCAAACTCTTTAGAGATGGTTTTGTAACCTTTTCCAGTCTGATGAGCATCAACAACTCTTTTTCTGAGGTCCTCAGAAATCTCCTTTGTCCGTGCCATGATACACTTTGACAAACATGTGTTGTGAAGATCAGACTCTGATAGATCCCTGTTCTTTAAATAAAACAGGGCGCTCATTCACACCTGATTGTCATCCCATTGATTGAAAACATCTGACTCTAATTTCACTTTCAAATTAACTGCTAATCCTAGAGGTTCACATACTTTTGCCCTCACAGATATGTAATATTGGATCATTTTCCTCAATAAATAATTGATCAAGTATAACATTTTTTGTCTCATTTGTTTAATTGGGTTCTCTTTTAGGACTTGTGTGAAAATCTGATGATGTTTTAGGCCATATTTACGCAGTCTTCAAACGTTCAAGCACCACTGTATTTATAGATACTGCTAATAGAGTCTAAACTGTGTTTTGATTAGATAAGAGCTGTTATTTACAACGAAGTCTGCGGTTGGGAAAAGCAAGGCTGTCTGCAGGTGGTGGAGGTTTTTGGCTAGTTTAAAATTAGTTTGCATACGCCAAGATCGTGTTTTAAAGGAAATAATCAGAGTTAAAGCTAATCAATTTCTGTAAAGGGGAAGTGTAATTTGAGCAAGTAGCCTAGTTACATCATCACACTGTGAGAGAGTGGTCATTCATTCTACGTGTTTCTTCTGCTCTACTGTCTGAATTCAGGTAAATAGCCAAAATATAGAAGAATATTGAAAACATTGGAACAGGGAAAAGGGGATTATTGAGTGGATCATTTCTGTACTAGGTGATGATAAAAAGGTTTATTGCAGATACAGCACATCAGAAATGTGTGCACACCATGGTGACCTCATGACCTTTTCCATGCATCTCCCTTTAAGCATCTCGAATACCTTTTCCAGCTTTTTGCGCCATATTCAAGTCTTTTTGTACACCTTTTAAAATGAACTGGTAACTCCGGATCTGTCTCACTGCTTAAATAATGGATTCTTGAATAATACAGACCAACTGAGGATGTTTTTTTAACTGATAAAAAATGCAGTGGTTAGATTACTTATTGCATCAAGTACACCGGATATTATCATGTTGTTATGAAATGGGAACTTAACATGCTTAAATCACACAGACAGGTGTAGTGCGCTGCATGTGGTTCACATCAGTGGTTTCCTGAACGAAAGGTCATGTGACAGGAAGCGGTTTGTGGTAAACCAGAAATATGAGTCAATCTGGGAGGACAGAGTAAGAGAGTAAGAGAAGGAGGCAATTGGTTGTACACACTTGCATTGTGGCTGTGAAGGAGACTGTATGTGAATTTTAAGGGAATTTTTGAAATTTGCATATACTGATCTGCTGAAGGTTATTAAGAGGGACAACAAAATGCCATAATTAAAAAAGCGACCATGATATTATAAAAACAGGTGGATGGAAAGGACAGCTGTGTGATATAAGTGAGTTTGGGACAGTAGTTTATATCAGTACAGACATTTCATTACCTCACTGGTGAAGGTGATGTGGTAAGTGTTGTACTGCACTGTAGGTGGAGTCCAGAAGAGTGTAACTGAAGATTCAGTGATGTTTCTGGCAGTGAGGTGAGACACAGCAATCAGGGCTGGTAAGAAAGTGAGATAGAAAAGTAGATCAGTACATCAAAGGTGTGAATCTGTAGCTATCATACCATAATTATTGTGGAGATTTTTTGTAGCTCATAGTAAGAACTTTGTTGTATATTTTTAATACATTTTCTTTATGGTACACACCTGGTATAAACTTCAGATGACCCTGAAATCGGACACTTTTGCTATGCTGGACCATTTCTGGGCCTTTTGAAGTAGCTGTATTTAAAATCCTGCAGGCCCATCTGCACCTCATCACACTTAAGTGCTATTAACCACACCGAAACACTGGGCCAACCCTTCTGGCCTTGGCTTACGTATGTCTTTTATGCAGCACCAACCTCCAGGTTTGCCTCTTACTGATTCTTCTCCCGCTATGTAAAGTTCAAATTCTTCTCTTTCTGCTACACATAAAGTTAAGACTCTACTCCATCCCATACATCAAGCTCAAGTTCCACCCTTTCCCTATCATCAAACTTATCTTCTCTTTCCCCCAAAATAAAGCTTACACGTTTCTCTTTCCCCAGCATTAAGTTCAGACTCTACCCCTTCCCCTACATACAGTCCAGTCTCTACTCTTTCCCCAACATAAAGTTCAGACTTTACTTCTTCTTTGCATCAAGCACAGATTCTGCTTCTTCTGCAAAATCAGGCCCTGTTCTTCCACAATGTCAAGCTCACATTGCCCTGTATCAGACTCAGCCACTACTCCTGCCCCAAGATCAAGCTGGTCCAGTTGTTTCCTGGTCATGTTCTTAATGTCTCATACCTTCTTTGCATCCAGATCACACCTCCTACAACAATCTGCTCTTATATAGCACCTTTTAACCTTCGCAGTTAACAAAGTGCTTTACACTGTGTCTCATTCACCCATTCACCAATGGCAGCAGAGCTACCATGCAAGGCACTTGCCTGCCATCAGGAGCAACTTGGGGTTCAGTGTCTTGCCCAAGGACACTTCAGCAAATGGAGTCATGTGGGCCGGGAATCAAACCGCTAACCCTACAATTAGTGGACAACCCGCTCTACCACCTGAGCCACAGCCGCCCCTCCTACACTGGGCTCAGGCCCTAATCCTTCCTTGGTATCAGTCTGTGCCCTCTGAACCAATCCTAATCCTAAACCTAAGCTCCCACAGTGTCAGTCTCTGGCCTTCCCCAGTGTCAATAACAGAATGTTCTCCATGTCAGTCTCAGCCTCTGAGTCTGTGTTGTGCAGCAAGTAGATTTCTCTTTTTTATATATCTATTTTCAGATTTTTACCAGGTTCCATAGGTTTGTTAGCAGTAGTTAATAGTTCCAGTTTCCCAGTTCTCCTAATTCTCTACTTCTGGTTCCCAAGTACTGTCTATTTATCAATTTCAACCTCACCTGTATTACATATTTACAAAACAACTGATTCAACAGAATGGTTAAATGTAAATGTGGTCGATAAATCAACTTACCTGTTGCGCAGTCATGTCCCGTAAATCCGTCCTTACAGTCACTGCAATCCGGCTCAGCAAAACTGGGATTACACACACACTTGCCGTTCACACATCTTCCTCTGTTGCTGCAGTTATTTGGGCAGGTCTTGGTGGAGCAGTCTTGTCCGGTGAAGCCAACTTCACACACACATTGTCCATTTACACATCTGCCCTTGTTGCTGCATTTGTTGGGGCAGGACCTTTCAGAACAATCTGGTCCTGTGAATCCAGTATCGCACACACACTTCCCGTTCACACACCTGCCTTTGTTGTTGCAATTTCTGGGGCAGGAACGTTCCGAACAGTCTGAACCTGTGAATCCAGTATTGCACACACACTTTCCATCCACACACCTGCCTTTGTTATTGCAGTTTCCGGGGCAGGACCTTTCAGAGCAGTCTGGACCTGTGAATCCGGTATCACACACACAATTCCCATTCACACATCTTCCTTTGTTGTTGCAATTTCCGGGGCAGGACCTTTGAGAACAATCCGGACCTGTGAATCCGGTATCACACACACACTTCCCGTCCACACATCTTCCTTTGTTGTTGCAATTTCCGGGGCAGGACTTTTCAGAACAATCCGGACCTGTGAATCCGGTATCACACACACACTTCCCGTCCACACATCTTCCTTTGTTGTTGCAATTTCCGGGGCAGGACTTTTCAGAACAATCCGGACCTGTGAATCCGGTATCACACACACACTTCCCGTCCACACATCTTCCTTTGTTGTTGCAATTTTGGGGGCAGGACTTTTCAGAACAATCCGGACCTGTGAATCCGGTATCACACACACACTTCCCGTCCACACATCTTCCTTTGTTGTTGCAATTTTGGGGGCACGACTTTTCAGAACAATCCGGACCTGTGAATCCGGTATCACACACACACTTCCCGTCCACACATCTTCCTTTGTTGTTGCAATTTTGGGGGCAGGACTTTTCAGAACAATCCGGACCTGTGAATCCGGTATCACACACACACTTCCCGTCCACACATCTTCCTTTGTTGTTGCAATTTTGGGGGCAGGACTTTTCAGAACAATCCGGACCTGTGAATCCGGTATCACACACACACTTCCCATCCACACATCTTCCTTTGTTTTTGCAATTTTTGGGGCAGGACTTTTCAGAACAATCCGGACCTGTGAATCCGGTATCACACACACACTTCCCTTTTACACACCTGCCTTTGTTATTGCAGTTTCCAGGGCATGACCTTTCAGAGCAGTCTGGACCTGTGAATCTGGTATCACACACACACTTACCATTCACACACCTTCCTTTGTTGTTGCAATTTCCAGGACACTGTGCAGTTGAGCAGTCTGGACCAGTGAATCCTGCATTGCACACACATCTTCCGTTCACGCACCTGCCATGGCTGCTGCAATTTTTGGGACATGTTTTAATGGAGCAGTCTGGTCCGGTGAAACCAGGATCACAAACACACTTGCCATTTACACACTTCCCCTTGTTTCTGCAGTCTCCGGGGCAGTCGGGCACACTGCAGTCAGGTCCACTAAATCCAGGGTAACACACACACTTTCCATCCACACAGCGGCCCTGGTCACTGCAATCATTCGAACACTCATCTGTTGGGGGACGGACAGTGGTGCAGCCCGGTCCTAAAAAACAACAACAACAACAACACACATTTCCGACCTATCAGTATTATGAGGCAAAACATCTGCTCACATACAGGTGCATCTCAATAAATTAGAACGTCATGGAAAAGTTCATTTATTTCAGTAATTCAACTCAAATTGTGAAACTCGTGTATTAAATAAATTCACTGCACACAGACTGAAGTAGTTTAAGTCTTTGGTTCTTTTAATTGAGATGATTTTGGCTCACATTTAACAAAAACCCACCAATTCACTATCTCAACAAATTAGAATATGGTGACACGCCAATCAGCTAATCAACTCAAAACACCTGCAAAGGTTTCCTGAGCCTTCAAAATGGTCTCTCAGTTTGGTTCACTAGGTAAGCCACAAACATTCATTGCCAAAGAAGCTGGCTGTTCACAGAGTGCTGTATCCAAGCATGTTAACAGAAAGTTGAGTGGAAGGAAAAAGTGTGGAAGAAAAAGATGCACAACCAACCGAGAGAACCGCAGCCTTATGAGGGATTGTCAAGCAAAATCGATTCAAGAATTTGAGTGAACTTCACAAGGAATGGACTGAGGGCTGGGGTCAAGGCATCAAGAGCCACCCACACCACAGACGTGTCAAGGAATTTGGCTACAGTTGTCGTATTCCTCTTGTTAAGCCACTCCAGAACCACAGACAACGTCAGAGGCATCTTACCTGGGCTAAGGAGAAGAAGAACTGGACTGTTGTCCAGTGGTCCAAAGTCCTCTTTTCAGATGAGAGCAAGTTTTGTATTTCATTTGGAAACCAAGGTCCTAGAGTCTGGAGGAAGGGTGGAGAAGCTCATAGCCCAAGTTGCTTGAAGTCCAGTGTTAAGTTTCCACAGTCTGTGATGATTTGGGGTGCAATGTCATCTGCTGGTGTTGGTCCATTGTGTTTTTTTGAAAACCAAAGTCACTGCATCCATTTACCAAGAATTTTTGGGGCACTTCATGCTTCCTTCTGCTGACCAGCTTTTTGAAGATGCTGATTTCATTTTACAGCAGGATTTGGCACCTGCCCACACTGCCAAAAGCACCAAAAGTTGGTTAAATGACCATGGTGTTGGTGTGCTTGACTGGCCAGCAAACTCACCAGACCTGACCCCCATAGAGAATCTATGGGGTATTGTCAAGAGGAAAATGAGAAACAAGAGACCAAAAAATGCAGATGAGCTGAAGGCCACTGTCAAAGAAACCTGGGCTTCCATACCACCTCAGCAGTGCCACAAACTGATCACCTCCATGCCATGCCGAATTGAGGCAGTAATTAAAGCAAAAGCAGCCCCTACCAAGTATTGAGTACATGTACAGTAAATGAACATACTTTCCAGAAGGCCAACAATTCACTAAAAATGTTTTTTTTATTGGTCTTATGAAGTATTCTAATTTGTTGAGATAGTGAATTGGTGGGTTTTTGTTAAATGTGAGCCAAAATCATCACAATTAAAAGAACCAAAGACTTAAACTACTTCAGTCTGTGTGCACTGAATTTATTTAATACACGAGTTTCACAATTTGAGTTGAATTACTGAAATAAATGAACTTTTCCACGACATTCTAATTTATTGAGATGCACCTGTAACTCTGTGATAAAGATTTGGAAAGCTTTCTCTAAGGGGTTTCTCAATATATTTTTCTCTGCCTTTTCTTGTGCAACTAAATACCTCTGCACATCTGTTTGGTAACTGCTCATAAGTCGACTTGCCTTGTGTTAATGTTACTAGACACAACTTAAAATTCGTCTAAGCTATCTTATGACCTATAACCTAAAATAACCTGGGCACATTTTCATGTTTTAACACATTGTGGAGTTACCCTCTCAATTTCATTTTGATGGAGTCCCTGTGGCTATCTTAAGGGCTGTTTGATTACTTTATTGGCTGGCCCTTTATTTATAAGGGCAGTCCGTTGATTATCATCAAAGTCCATCGCAAGGGTCAGAGAACAGGCAGCCAACATCGAACAAGTGTAATTCATTATTAGAGCTGGAAGAACAGCTGAGAATCAAAGCCGAACAGAACACAGAATCAAGGCACAGACTTATCTTAGACACAGTGGGGTATAAATGGGCAAATTATTCAAGAACTAAAACAAAACAGCTGGACACAATCAAGTAACTAATTGAAGCAGGACATGGAGACACGACTTAAACAGAAACAAAAACAAATCATGTTGTTGCTATGGGAACTACAATGGAAAGGGGGAATCCTAGACAGCTTGAGTTGACGTCACTGTAGACATCAGGATCCTACTCAAAGGCATTGCAAACTGATACCAAATGATGGATGAAGCTGTATACTGTATATGCAGCTCTGACAGTAGTGCAGCAGCAAATACAGATTCATATTAATGCTCTCATTCTAATAGGTAATCGTTTCTATAGTAACAGCTCATTCACAGGAACTCGTACGGTGGATGCACCACATAAACGGATTAAATGTGTGTAAGTCTCCAGTGTCGGCGCTTTGTAACAGTCAGAGGTAAAGCTGTAACTTTAGGCTTTCTGACATTTTCAGGGCAGAGAGGTTTACACTTCTTTGTGGTTTCTCAGCAACATGACAAGCTGTAGTGGGCATGGGGGCTTAGTGGTTTGCTTCACACCTCTGGGGTTGGGGGTTCAATTCCCACCTCCGCCGTGTGTGTGCAGAATTTGCATGTTCTCCCTGTGCTTCAGGGGTACTCTGGTTTTCTCCCCAGTCCAAAGGCATATGTTGTAGACCGATTGGCATTTCCAAATTGTCCGTAGTGTGTGAATGAGTAGGTGAGTGTATATGCGAATGTGCCCTGTCAGGGGTTTTCACACTGTCTAGGGTGTACCCAGAGTTCCCTGGGATAGGCTCCAGGTTCCCCATTACCCTGTGTAGTATAAGTGGCACAGAAAATGGATGGATGGATGATAAGCTGCATTTTTTGGCGTTATTAACTTGAAGAGAGAGGAAAGAAAGAGGCTGGTAAGGGAATGAAATGTTTATAGCTGCTATAATGTAAGTGAGAACAGGAACATAACTATAAACAGATACAAGAAATATGATGTGCTCTTTAATTGTAATCGCTGGCAAATTGCTGTGGTGTAAGAGGAATAAAACGCTTGGGGACGTGCTTTTATAGGAAAATAATCGCCTTTGGACTGGTAACAGTGACTCTGCTTTATCACACCACCCTGCCTTTGATTATTTTTCTATAGCAGCAGGACATGGAGTGATGTAGTCCTTAAATAACATTTGATTGAATTTCCATTTATGCTGAAAGCAGACCCTAGTGATCGGTAGTTAATACACACTTTTATATTGTGAAGGGAAGTCAACAGGGGCATGTTAAACACCATCATAACCCTGAGCATAGATAATTCACCTTTAATTTGCTGTGAAGTACAGCAGCCTCCATCCAGACCTCCACATTTCTCCCTGAGCTCTGAAACTTCCCTCTCGAGCGCCTCGATTCGCTCACGAACAGCCGCAAATTCAGACTGGCAGCATGAACCGGACGCAGAACTGGGAACCAAACGAATCCGGTGGGTCAGAACTAGAGGAGAACCGGGTGTCAGGTCAACCTCTTGACCTTCGACCACGTTGGGGTCAGAAACGCACCGCTCTGATATCACCATTTTGACTGGCTGTGACTCAGAGGGAACAGATGCACTATGGGAAAGCAGGGTGGGGCTTGGGATGAGGAAGAGGATGAGGTGCAAGAGGAAGGACATTGTTGCTTAAAAACAAAAATGCCAGGAGGCTCTTGGGTAACGTTTATGTCCGAAGTCAGGAGACTTT
>CM042545.1:23013364-23035864 GCA_023630585.1 Cranoglanis bouderius | reverse complement strand
ATGTAGGAACATTTAATGTCATTATTTTGAAGGTATCTTTGCTCTACAGCATTTCTTTGCATGCGTCTAAAACCTTTGCACAGTCCTGTATATCAGCCCTTAACAAAATAAAAACCAAAAAAGTAAAGACGCAAACTTCAGATCCCGAACCCGACTTCACTGAGCTTCTACATCTGGAGTAAAGAGGACGCTGTAGAGATCTCATTACTGGTGGAATTGTCCTTTAATGCAGAGTAGAAAATTCAGTTAAGAAGAAGAAAAAAAGGAATAAATGAAGACAGACGCAGTGAGAGAGAAGATCCTTCTCCAATCACAGCTAAAACTCTTCAGCACTCAGGTGCAGGACAAAACCAGAACCTCTCCTCCGTCTTCTCACCACACATCACGGCTTTATTTATTAAAGATTTATATATATATATATAATCACCTCACAGGTCACAGGTTGCAGGTCGCTATGGTAACAACATACAGCTTTTAGAATATTATGGGATTTTCAGGCTTACCTGAGAAGAGAGGGATGCTCTCAGTCTGTCACTCCTTCACCGATATCTCTCTATCTCTCTCTCTCTCTCTCTCTCTCTCTCTCTCTCTCGCTTCGTCTGTCCAGTCTTAGAGAGGACTGATGGACTGACTGAGAAGAGTGAGAGGAGGGAAGAAGGGAATGAGAGAGAGAGAGAAAGAGAGAGAGAGAGGAGGGAAGCTGTAAAGTTTTCTCATACTTGAAGAATTTGTCCTCCCCCTGTCTCTCTCTCTCTCTCTCTCTCTCTCTCTCTCTCTCTCTCTCTCTCTCTCTCTCACACACACACTCTCTCTCTCTGTCTCTCTCTCTCTCTCTCTCTCTATGTCTCTCTCTCTCTCTCTCTCTCTCTGTCTCTCTCTCTCTCTCTCTCTCTCTCTCTGTGATGTAACTCTGTGAGGTTACACAGGTCCCCACTGGGCGTTGGATTCCAACTGAAAACATATGATATTTTTTCATGTTCTGAGTGACCGAGTGAAATACCTCAGTCTCTGACCTCTTCCTTCGTCCTCATCGTCTCCATGAACACACTCTTTCACACAAGTCTTTGATTTGACTAAAATTATGCACTTTCATGTGACGTCCAAGTTCACACCCAGTGCGGAACGACCAGTGCACTGAGGAAATCCCACAATGCACCATGGAGACGGTAGCCTGGGGTCCAAATACAAGATGCACTGTTTGAAACTGTTGATTGGTGAATATATAAGTATATCTACAGCACTGGAGTCCTAGGCACCCTTTTTTTTTTTTTTTAGTACAAACTTTGTTATAGATGTTTATTTTATGACTTCTACATTATTGAGTCGGTACAAAAACATTTTAGATTTCCAAACGGTTTTCCAGCACAAAATGAAAAATATTTGTACGTCATTAAAGAAAACAGCATGTTATGTAAGAGACACTTTTCAGACAAAAAAACACAATGAAGGCTGCTGGGTTTCGCTGCACAAGGAAGAATTTCCTTATAAAACTGCACACACTGTACCGGAGACTACTATTTTTTATTTTTTTTTAAGTAAAGGGTCGTTTTTATTGATATTGCACATATCTTTATTTAATATTCAGTCTGTTTTTTGTAGAGCTGCAATTCTGCATTTAATTTTATTGTTATTCTTTATGCTGCTGTAACACCTAATATTGACTTTCTTTCATTTATTACTGTTTACTGCTCTTTATAGTATTTTTTTTAAATGCAGAAACATTTAATTTCATTTACTTATTCCATTTATTTTTGAAGGCATCTTTTTTTTGCAAGACTTATCCTCCACATGGCTGTGCTTTTATTAAAATCAGATTGTAATCAGTCAGTCACATATCAGCTTCATTAGTGCCTTATTATTAATGAATAATTATTAATAAATATACCTAGTTAATGCTAGCAAATTAGCAAAAACCTATGTATCTCAGCATGCTTTTATCAAATTTCAAATGAGTCACCTCATTTTATACGAGCCTTTGTTTATTCGAGCATATTGAAACATTTTACTGAGGTAGGGCCAGGGGCGCTCATCCTCAATTTCCACTGCAGTTCGGTGGATAATCCATCATCAGATGCACATGGACATCATCCAGCATGAGAAGGTCACAGCAGATGATTAATTAATTCAGGATTCTCAATGGTTACGAATGCACTTTGCTCAGAGGAGCACAGAAAATAGTGGTGGACCCATCCCATGCCCTGCACGCCGAGTACCAGCTGCTACCCTCTGGCAGAAGATGTAGAGTGCCAAGGTACAAATTACATTCCTTTGTGCCTGCTTCAATAAAGATTTTAAATAGCAGGATCTAGTGAACTGTGCAATTCTTTTAGACTGTGCAATTATATTGAGATATGCAACAACAATGAGACTGTGCAATAATTGTGTGATTGATGTGTAGCGTACAGGCACTGGCTGGATGAGAGGTGAAGAAGAGACCTTGGATATTTGTAAATGAGAATTTTAAAGGTCTAAATAAAAATGTAATTGTTCTTGGAAATGTGTTTAAGAAAGAAACGAAGTATTCAGTTTCAATAATACTCAAGTACGTACAGTTTCAATCAACATTATTCAACCCCCATAGCAAATCAGGTTTATTGTCAAATCAATCAAAAGCAATTGAAATAGCTCAACACAACGAATGCTTCAAGTGGTTTCCCCAAATAAAACTGAAAATGCAACTTATAATGACTTCTCCAGTCTCACAATTATTCAACCCCTTCATGGAAAGCATCTTTAGTACCTAGTACAGCACCCTTTTGCTGTTATGACCTGCTGCAAACGAGATGCATAGCCAGACACCAGCTTCTGGCAGCGTTCCTGAGGAATCTTGGCCCATTCTTCATGAGCAATGGCCTCCAGGTCAGTAATATTCTTGAGTTTGTGTGCTGCACCCGCCTTCTTCAAATCCCACCAGAGATTTTCTATGGGGCTCAGGTCAGGTGACTGTGATGGCCCTGTAGAATCTTCCAGGACTTCCGCTGCAACCAAGGCTTGGTGGAATTTGAGGTATGCTTGGGATCATTGTCCTGTTGGAAGGTCCAATGACGCCCAAGCTTCAGCTTCCTCACAGACGGCATGAAGTTTTCTCCCAGGGTTTTCACAACCTGCCTTCTCAGAAATCTGGCTGCGGCCATTATTAGCTTCCTTTTTCTGCCCCGTCCAGGTATTTCATGTATTTCCTGCCCCTAGCCAGTTCAGGTATTTCATGTGGTCCAGCTCAAGCACACCTGGTGCAACTAATGAAGCCCTTGATTAGTTGCATCAAGTATGCTTGAGAGAACACCTGTTTTGCATATTTGTGCTGTTGTGAGGGATTCTATTCAGGGGGTTGAATAATTCTGAGACTGGAGAAGTCATTATAAGTTGCATTTTCAGTTGAATTTGGGGAAACCACTTGAAGCATTCGTTGTGTTGAACTATTTCAATTGCTTTTGTTTGATTTGTTCGTTGCAAACAGCTGAAAGTCTGTAAATTTTGACAATAAACCTGATTTGCAATGGGAGTTGAATAATTTTGATTGCAACTGTATATGCCAAATATGACAAAATAATAAGTAGTAACAAAGTAATTACTCAGGTATTTTACCAGGACAGTGAAGACTGTAGTGCTGATAGATAGAGGTGGATCATTGTAGTCTATAATCAATACTGTGTATATATATATATATATATATATATATATATATATATATATATATATATATATATATATATATATATATATATATATATATATATATATATAAAACGCACAATCTCAGTTAAGTAGTCATAATATTGCAACTTTAGAGTATTATAACTGCTCCAGGGCAGTAGAAGTGATGGGTAAAGGTGAGTGTGTGTGAGAATGAGAGCCAGGAGCTTGACAGCTC
Organism: Cranoglanis bouderius; assembly: GCA_023630585.1. NCBI lineage: Eukaryota > Metazoa > Chordata > Actinopteri > Siluriformes > Cranoglanididae > Cranoglanis > Cranoglanis bouderius. The sequence continues at coordinate 23,031,993 of CM042545.1, read as the reverse complement.
TAGGGTAGAATTTGTCCCTCAGTCTAGTTGTGTGTTACTGTTGGGATGTGTGGGGAACTTGGTGATGCTGAGGGCTTGTGGTCAGACACAGTGGAGTTGCCATTCCAGACTGTCAAGCAGCTAGTCAATATTCTCTCCACAGCACATGTACAGAAGGTGGTGAGGATCCAGGGTGCACTTTTAGCTTTTAGTGAATAATTACGCAAAATCATTAAGAGTCATTAGCTAACATTCTGACAGATTGCTTCGCAGAACGTAATACAAAACATATCCCATAATCCCAAAGGCCCTACTGATTTTCTGGTCGTCATGGAGATCCAGCTGTGTGATGGATACGACCCTGAGTTCCTAAATCTGTCCATGTGTTTATTTTTTCTCTCTGTTGTTGTGTTTTTAAACACTTTCCTGGCAGTCTGGGAGAGGAGGAGCTGGCACTGTCAATCATCTCCAAAACATCTCCTCTTCCTCCAGCCAATCAGGGCCCAGAGCTGCTACTGAGTATCAGGGAACGGCTCTTTAAAGCACAACATTTTGCACTTCTTGTTTTCTTATTTTCCCCTTGGACTTGTTTGGACTCTGTGTGTATTATATAGCAGTGTCTTTCTGTGTGGTCCTTAAATCATCATTTTTCATATTTTTATATCACTGATATTTTTATATTGTTTCCTGAAATCGATTTTGAGCCAGAATGGTTACGTTATTTCTGCTGAGCAGCGAAGCGGTAAAACCGGGTGCTTTCTTTGGAAGGACAGGTATTATTGCTGTTAAGTGTAATGACTATAAAGCATACAAAGCTCTAGACTTGGAGTTTTTTCAAAACTAATAAAATGAAATTTCAGACTGTACTTCGACTCACATGCACAGATTTCTTCCATTATTACATAACGAATAAACATGTGTGTGTGTGTGTGTGTGTGTGTGTGTGTGTGTGTGTGTGTGTGTGTGTGTGTGTGTTACAGTAAAATACTGAGTGATGATGTGGTGTGATGAAGTGGAGTTACAGTAACCAACCTGACGTTGATTATTTTCCTACAGTGAGGGGAAAAAAGTATTTGATCCCCTGCTGATTTTGTACGTTTGCCCACTGACAAAGAAATGATCAGTCTATAATTTTAATGGTAGGAGTATTTTAACAGTGAGAGACAGAATAACAACAAAAAAATCCAGAAAAACACATTTCAATAAAGTTATAAATTGATTTGCATTTTAATGAGTGAAATAAGTATTTGACCCCTTCGACTTAGTACTTGGTGGCAAAACCCTTGTTGGCAATCACAGAGGTCAGACGTTTCTTGTAGTTGGCCACCAGGTTTGCACACATCTCAGGAAGGATTTTGTCCCACTCCTCTTTGCAGATCCTCTCCAAGTCATTAAGGTCTCGAGGCTGACGTCCGGCAACTCGAACCTTCAGCTCCCTCCACAGATCTTCTATGGGATTTAGGTCTGGAGACTGGCTAGGCCACTCCAGGACCTTAATGTGCTTCTTCTTGAGCAACTCCTTTGTTGCCTTGGCTGTGTGTTTTGGGTCATTGTCATCAATCAATCTGATTGATTGATTGCTTCTGTGGACAGGTGTCTTTTACACAGGTAACAAGCTGAGATTAGGAGCAGTCCCTTTGCTCTGCTCCTAATCTCAGCTCATTACCTGTGTAAAAGACACCTGGGAGCCAGAAATCTTGCTTATTGATAGGGGATCAAATATTTATTTCCAATGATTACATTTTAAAAAATCTATTAAAGAACAATATGTCACACTTTAATCCATTTGTAGTTACAGTTAATATAAACAGACAAGTTAGTCTCTTTATATTAACTTCTCTTTATATGTCACTTACGTTATAGCAGCTATAAACAGTTGTTCCATCACCAGCCTCTCTTTATTCTTTCTAAGACTAAATAAATAAATAAATAAATAAATAACACAGCTTGTCATGTTACCAAGAAACCACAAAGAAGTGTACTGTAAACTCCTCTGTCCTGAAGGTGTCAGAAAACTTAAAGTTACAGCTTTACCTCTGACTGTTATAAAGCTCTGACACTGGAGACTCCTTCCCTTCCTTTTAGTGGTGTCACCAGGCTAGGGCAATATCCACACAAGTTAGCTACAGAACGTTTATAAAACCACATGTTTTAACCAAAAACATCAGACCTCTTCCCATTCCCCCCCTCCCTCCCTCTCTCTCTCTCTCTCTCTCTCTCTCTCACTCACATACACACAAACATACAGACTGATGGATTGAACACACTTTGGACAGAAGCTTGGCTCACACATTATCACAGCATGTGTGTGTTTTGTAAAGAGTTTAACTCAGTGTATTAGCAGGTGATGGTGATCTTGAATTGTTTCTGCAGGCATTCTGTAATTTCCACATATAATAAATTTATACTGTCAGCATTTATCCAGAAGGGAAGCTGTCAACATTCCATTCAGACACAAACGCCATTCTGTAGATTCCTGTTTTTCACCAACAGACTCGCTGAGGTGATTATTTATCTTATTGCATGTATCGCGGTATATAATATAATATAATATAATATAATATAATATAATATAATATAATATAATATAATATACAGGTGCATCTCAATAAATTAGAATGTCGTGGAAAAGTTCATTTATTTCAGTAATTCAACTCAAATTGTGAAACTCGTGTATTAAATAAATTCAGTGCACACAGACTGAAGTAGTTTAAGTCTTTGGTTCTTTTAATTGTGATGATTTTGGCTCACGTTTAACAAAAACCCACCAATTCACTATCTCAACAAATTAGAATATGGTGACATGCCAATCAGCTAATCAACTCAAAACACTTGCAAAGGTTTCCTGAGCCTTCAAAATGGTCTCTCAGTTTGGTTCACTAGGTAAGCCACAAACATTCATTGCCAAAGAAGTTGGCTGTTCACAGAGTGCTGTATCCAAGCATGTTAACAGAAAGTTGAGTGGAAGGAAAAATTGTGGAAGAAAAAGATGCACAACCAACCGAGAGAACCGCAGCCTTATGAGGATTGTCAAGCAAAATCGATTCAAGAATTTGAGTGAACTTCACAAGGAATGGACTGAGGCTGGGGTCAAGGCATCAAGAGCCACCACACACAGACGTGTCAAGGAATTTGGCTACAGTTGTCGTATTCCTCTTGTTAAGCCACTCCTGAACCACAGACAACGTCAGAGGCGTCTTACCTGGGCTAAGGAGAAGAAGAACTGGACTGTTGCCCAGTGGTCCAAAGTCCTCTTTTCAGATGAGAGCAAGTTTTGTATTTCATTTGGAAACCAAGGTCCTAGAGTCTGGAGGAAGGGTGGAGAAGCTCATAGCCCAAATTGCTTGAAGTCCAGTGTTAAGTTTCCACAGTCTCTGATGATTTGGGGTGCAACGTCATCTGCTGGTGTTGGTCCATTGTGTTTTTTGAAAAGCAAAGTCACTGCATCCATTTACCAAGAAATTTTGGAGCACTTCATGCTTCCTTCTGCTGACCAGCTTTTTGAAGATGCTGATTTCATTTTCCAGCAGGATTTGGCACCTGCCCACACTGCCAAAAGCACCAAAAGTTGGTTAAATGACCATGGTGTTGGTGTGCTTGACTGGCCAGCAAACTCACCACACCTGAACCCCATAGAGAATCTATGGGGTATTGTCAAGAGGAAAATGAGAAACAGGAGACCAAAAAATGCAGATGAGCTGAAGGCCACTGTCAAAGAAACCTGGGCTTCCATACCACCTCAGCAGTGCCGCAAACTGATCACCTCCATGCCACGCCGAATTGAGGCAGTAATTAAAGCAAAAGGAGCCCCTACCAAGTATTGAGTACATGTACAGTAAATGAACATACTTTCCAGAAGGCCAACAATTCACTAAAAATGTTTTTTTTATTGGTCTTATGAAGTATTCTAATTTGTTGAGATAGTGAATTGGTGGGTTTTTGTTAAATGTGAGCCAAAATCATCACAATTAAAAGAACCAAAGACTTAAACTACTTCAGTCTGTGTGCATTGAATTTATTTAATACACGAGTTTCACAATTTGAGTTGAATTACTGAAAAAAATGAACTTTTCCACGACATTCTAATTTATTGAGATGCACCTGTATACAAATATTAGAACATGCCTTGTTAAAACTCAGCAGTTTGTGTTTGTGTCATTTCCATACTAAACTCCCACAGAGTGACTTCATGCTGTTTACGAGGCCCAGGAGAACCCAGGTCACTTTTGGGATTTTTCTTGTGCATCTGGCTGTGTACAGTGGATATAAAAAGTCTACACACCCCTGTTAAAACAATTTTTGTGATAAAAACGAAACCGAGATAAATCATGTCAGATCTTTTTCCACCTTTAACGTGACAGAGCAAGCAACAAAATTCAAGTGAAAAACAAATAGAAAAGTTTTAGAGGGAAAAAAGAGAAATAAAAGCCTTACAATACCCAGATTGCATAAGTATGCACACCCCTTAATTAAGGGAGTCAAAGCACTTTTTTGTTTGTAATACAGCACTCTGTAACATACAGATAACTTACCGACTCAGCACATTTTCATTCTGTAATTTTATTCCACTCTTCCTTACAAAAATGCTCCAGATCTATCAAACTGGGAGCTGATCTCCTGTACACAGTGCTCTTCAAGTCATTCCACTGGGTTGGATAGGATTTAGATCTGGGCTCTGACTGGATCATTCCAAAACACTGATCTTCTTCTTCTGAAGCCGTTCCTTTGTTGACTTGGATTTGTGCTTTGGGTCGTTATTCTGCTGGAAGGTGAAATTATTTTTCCTCAACTTCAGATGTCTAACAGAGGCCTGCCAGTGTTGTGCTAAAATAGATATAATGGTATCTGGAGATATCCATGATTCCCTCTATCCTGCCTAGAGCCCCAGTACCAGCTGAAGAGAAGCCGCCACCACCATGCTTCACCATGGGTTTTATGAGTGATAAGCTGTCTTGTTTTGGGGTTTTTCAGAATTGCAGGGAGAGCTTGCATGTAGGTATTGGTCTCTTGGAAGCCTCCCTGGTTGGTAAGTTTCTGTTCTTGGTGATGTCACTGTGGTGCTCTATTTTCTCCACTTATTGATGATGAACACTTCACGGTGTTACATGGTACAAATGATTTGGAAATTCTTTTGTACCTCTCTCCTGATTAATTCCTTTCGATGTTGAGATCCCGTACATGCTCCACAATTTTTTCTTTTTCTATTTTTCTGAAATGTTTCTATTTGATTCAGTCCTAACTCTAACAGGCCACAAGTCACTGGTGCGACTCTGGCTTTGTCACTTGTGGGTGTGGCCTATTGACAATGCGATGATATGAAACCAATTATAGACAACACATTTCCTGACCGTCCAGAACCTGCCCAGAACTCCTTCTTCATTGTGTGTGTGTCCTACAAGGCCTTCATCGTGAGTAACACTTTTTCATGCTTCAAATAATTGACCATTTTTTATTAAACATTAAATTTACTCTTAAATACAAAACAGTAGATGACAAAAATGACAGTTGGTGGTTTCAGTGGTCAGGAAGCTTGGCCAAGAGGATTGCTAGCGGCTAAAGGACACCACATCACACCCTTGCACTAGTCACTCACTCCAGTGGAGAATTTCAGCCATTGTTTGCATTTGTATTTGTAACTCAACATAATAAAAGGAAGAATTAACAAACTCCACTAGTTTTTATCATTAGAAAATGCAATGCTAGACCCAGCTCATTTGAAACTAATAGTGCTTGCTTATTAGCCTTAGCCTTGTAGCATTATAGTTGGATGCATTGTTGCTAACACAGTTTAATGTTTTTATTGTTTTGTTTTGATTACTATTAGCAGTTGGACTGACAGGAACAAACACTAAAACCAGAGTGACATCTTCATAAAGGATTCTGGAGCACAATCAGCCCAGTTATTAGCATCATTAGCATTCCAAGACTGTAGCCTATTTCAGCGTATCCTTATTTCTGTAAGTCCCCGTAATGACGTCATTCTCGGGGGTATAAGCATTGATAGTAAAGTGTATCCACTGCTTTACATCACGTCCCCCAGTGCACCTACAGTGTTATGGATGTCAGTAAATCACACTCTCTATAAATGCTCGTTTTACAGCTCTGGAGTTTTTCCTGAGGAAACAGGCGAAACACTCGATGGGGGCGTTTTGCAATGTAACAACCATCTGCTGTGTTTTCTTACACACTGTGTTTGGCCGCTGTTGTGTTTGGTTTGGTCACGTTGCTAACCGCTGTAGCAGTTGGGTTAGCATGTGTAGCAGTTTTACAGTTTCAGTCTACAAAAAAAAAAAACAAAACAGAATGAATCCGTCTTCTTTTCTCTCAAGCTACGTTCCATTTAGCATCTCATCCCTGAAGTGAATATTTACTGTCAGAACCATATAGAAATCTGATTATATAGTAACCAACAGGACTGTGCAAAAGTTTTAGGCACATGCAAAGAAATGCTGTAGAGCAAAGGTGCCTTCAAAATAATGACATTAAATGTTTCTACATTAAAAAAATACAGTAAAGAGCAGTAAACAGTAGTAAATGGAACAAAGTCAATATTTGGTGTGACAAAAATAAATAAATAAAAATAAAAACAGTAGTCTCCGGTACAATGTGTGCAGTTTTATAAGGAAATGAGCTGGTAAGTTTTATTGAGCATCTTGCAGAACCAGACACAGTTCTTCTGGACACTTTGACTTTCGCACTCGCTTCTTATTTCTGCAGTGAAACCCAGCAGCCTTCATTGTGTTTACTGTCTGAAAAGTGTCTCTTACTGTAATACGCTGCTTTCTTTAATGACGTACAAACATTTAATTTTGTGCTAGAAAACTAATGTTCGGGAATCTAAAATGTTTTTTTGTACCGACTTGATCATGTAGACGTCATAAAAAACAAACTTTTGCACAGTACTGTAGAAATCTGTTTAAATAGGAACCCCATAGAAATTGGATTATATTCCAATAGGTAACACATTGAGGTTGAGGTATGAGGTTCTCAAAGCTGCAGAAGATCTGCTACGGTCATCCATACGAACAGGACGCACAGTGGAGAAAGAGAGGAAAGACTCTGGTTTGTCCATTTTCATGAGACAAAACGAGGACTGGAAGAACATCAAGAAACGTGGGCTATCACTCCTCAGAGAGAGACAGAGAGAGAGAGAGAGAGAGACTATGAATGAGAGAAAACGCCTAACTTTACAAGACATAGATGGTTTTTCTTCTTGAGTGCATTTCTGAAAGCCCAGATGGTCTTGCTCTTGTAATAAAAGAGTGGAAAATAAAGCAATCTCGATGAAGAGAAAAACATCAGCACTGTACCGAGACTCATCACTCTGCACCATCATCCCAACATATGTGATTGCCAAAATATTCAACACAAGTAAGGCCCAGTCTACCCTTTATAAATCCCTTCCTGAGTATCTTATGATCATACCAAGACCTGTGCACCTCTTAATCACCAATGCCATCATAGTCATCATGTCATTAAAGCCTGAAACCGGTCCTAAATCAGCAGTCAGACTGCGAGAATGTAATTTTATTTCTTTTGCCCAGTCTGCTCTTTATAAATCCCTTCCTCGGTCTTATGATTAAACCGAGGCTCGTATGAGTCACTCAAAGTGAAATGAACTTTGAATCGACAGTGTCGTCATAGTCATCATAACACTTAAATAAAAACATGCTCCTAAATCAGCGGTTTTACTGCAAGAAGGCTTTGCTTTTTCATTCAGGCGTTAGTAGTGGTTTGAGAATGATAATAGGGGGAATTAACCACAGTTAATATGTCTGATCACTGTGCAAGGTTGTGTTCAGGAACTCAATTCCACACATTTTTGGTTTTCCCATTCTCTAACACCATAATTTTGGGAATTCATGCTTGAAATGCTGTTGTTACATCCCTGGATGTATTGTTGACTTTCTGTGTGTGCGTCCATCTCAGACTGCATCAATGCTTTTTTTTTCCCCCCCTGAGAAGTGTTTGAGAAGTAAACGGTATTTAATAATTTTGTACATGTAAATGTAAACAAGGAATCCTATGCTTAACAAAGACTTCATGGTCCTCTGGAGAGGGGGTGGGGGTGGGGTTTAAAAGTAGTAAAATGTTACTTTTTAAAAACTGATGTTTTCCTTTTTCCTCCTTGTCATCGCTATATTTTTGTTTTTAAATAAAAGGTTTTACATAAGAAATACAAATAAAATGACTTTTGTAGACATTAATAATAATATAATACCATCAAATATGGAACAATGCTGATTCGTTGGCAGTTTGTGAGCAAACCTACAGTATATATATATATATATATGTATCGTGAGAAATACTGTGTATTGTAGAAATGTTTGAGAATCATTATATTTCCATGTCGTATTGGAGGCACTTTGAGCAAATCATGTGAGTCCCGTTAACATCCAAAGCCCACTTTTGTATATCCCAGCTTTATGCTAGCTTCTTTGTCAATTCTTTGCTCCGTACTCCTCTTTGAACTTTTTATAATACAGTGTGATTGATTTGATTTTCTGCTACATACCAGCTCTTGAACTTTGTGAATTATGTACGGTATATAAGCTCTACGCTAGCCTATAACTGACGTGTATACATTTTATCAGCTGCTTTCTACATATAACTATCAGACATGATAGTTGCACACTGTAAATAGCAGATAACCGTGCCCTTTATAGCTGCCTGGAATTTGTGCTGTTTGCAACAGGGATGGTAATTATTTTATTCATTTATTTATTTATTTATTATTTTAGTGTTATTCACTCTGATGCTAATTGTCTGGCTTTGTTGTATACTGCATATTTGCATAAAAATGACAAATCTGGTGTCCAGTCTAATCTGGCAGAATGACACAACACCGTCTATAAAGTCATACACCCATGAAACCCTACACAGAGTTTGAAAGCCACCATCTTTATCCTGAATGACATAAGGCCCATTAGCTAAGCAGAGAAGATCTAAAGGTTGAGAGTGGGTTTTTCTAGGTCAGCTTTGCCCATGACATCAGCAGCCATTGTGAGTTGGAGGAACATGTGAATGATGACCATTGAGAAAATAGCAAGCAGAGGAATCCCGAAATCCCGAAAATGATGAGGGCGGAGGAGTGCAGATGGGAGGAAACATTAGAGAAATAAAAGTCATTTTGGGGAAAGGAAAAAGTAAGTGTGTGTGTGTGTGGGTAGAGTGTTTCTGTGTGATTACATACAGCTTTCAGTAAAACATGCAGCCAGGCATCCACCATTTCTCCTGAAATGAATGGATTTGTTAAAGGGGAAGATGACGGAGTCAAATAGGGTGAATCAAAAGATTTTTCTGAAACAGGCAGGCCAAAGACAAATCCAGAAAACACTTCTGACAGGATTTACAATGAAAGGAACATGAACTAGGAACCAAAGATATAGGACAGGAACTAAACACATTTTAGAATTCTGCATACATACACAAAACACAAGACAAACATAGAGGTAAATACACACAGGTTGGTATTACATTAGTCCCTTCGTCTGAGCTCCAGACAGGGACTGGATCAGTAACCAAGACTGACACGGATGAGGGATCCATGCCTGGATCAGCGAATGGGTCCAAGACAGAGACTGGGACTGAGATAATGGATCAGTAATAGATATATTGTAGTGGATCAGGGTCTGGGACTGAGACAGAGATTGGGTCAGGGTCAGGGTTTGAGACAGAGATTGGGACTGGGTCAGAGTCTGGGACTGAGACAGAGATTGGGACTGAGTCAGGGTCTGGGACTGGGTCAGGGTCTGGGACTGAGACAGAGTTTGGGACTGGGACTGGGTCAGGGTCTAAGATAGAGTTAGGGGCTCGGTCAGGGTCAGGGTCTGAGACAGAGTTTGGGACTGGGTCAGGGTCTGGGACTGAGACAGAGATTGAAACAGGATCAGGGTCTGGGACTGAGACAGAGATTGGGACTGAGTCAGGGTCTGGGACTGGGTCAGGGTCTGGGACTGAGACAGAGTTTGGGACTGGGACTGGGTCAGGGTCTAAGATAGAGTTAGGGGCTCGGTCAGGGTCAGGGTCTGAGACAGAGTTTGGGACTGGGTCAGGGTCTGGGACTGAGACAGAGATTGAAACAGGATCAGGGTCTGGGACTGAGACAGAGATTGGGACTGGGTCAGGGTCTGGGACTGGGTCAGGGTCTGGGACTGAGACAGAGTTTGGGACTGGGTCAGGGTCAGGGTCTACGATAGAGTTAGGGGCTCGGTCAGGGTCTAAGATAGAGTTAGGGGCTCGGTCAGGGTCTAAGATAGAGTTAGGGGCTCGGTCAGGGTCTGGGACTGAGACAGAGATTGAAACAGGATCAGGGTCTGGGACTGAGACAGAGATGGGACAGGACCAATGCTTATGACAAGGACTGGACAAACAATTTGTCATACATTTGGAATTCTGGTTGGAAATCAGTTTGAGAGCATGCTGTGAACGATATTGCTGTCACTTCTTACTGGAGCCTTTTCTTTCTCTCTGTCCTATCTTTTTTTTGTTTTTCGTTCTGTTTTATGTCAGTTTTTGTGTCTGTTTTTGTCTTAATGTCTTAATTTTGTTCATTCATCATAGCTGTCCACTGGTTGCTGGTTGTGGCGGAGCTCCAGACCAACCTTGAGTGGATTTCTCCTGGCCTCGATGTTCCATATTTGATGCCTTAGATCGAGTGCAGTGCTTGATCACTTCTAACATGTTTATTGCTTTTGTTGATGGCAGGAAAGTTTGCTCTGCTCTGCTCTGCTCTGCTCTGGTCATTTAACAAATGCTTGGCACGATCCATCTGAGCGTTCTTGGTTTGGCCTGGCACTCTATGTGATGTATCTGTGTTTTGTGGTGTTTGTACATCTCTGTGGCTCTGTGGATCCATGGCATTGCATTCGGAGCAGTGGTGCCTGGTGGCCCTGCTGGCCTGGTGCCAACACTGGTCATGAAGGACTCCACAAACCACAAAACACTGTTTCTGTGTTTATTTTATCACTATTTTGTGTCAGTAGCTTCAGTAGCTTTATCCTGGTCAGGTTCACGGTGGATCCTGAAACTATCCTGGGAACACTGAGTGCAAGGTGGGAGCACACCTATAAAAGGGACACCAGTTATCACAGGGCATCATGCATGCGCACACACACACACACAAACACACACACACACACACACACACACACACTTATTCATACCAACAACTCATTTACCTTACCCAATCCACCTACCAGAATTTTTGGACAAAGAGTTAACCCACGTGAACATGGGGAGAACATGCAAAACTCCCCAAAATTATAAAAATGACTTTGGGTTTCAGAAAGGCATTATATAAATTTGTATTATTATTCTTTATAATAATTACTGTAAACATATTTAAGTTTTTAAAAATTGTTGGAACTGAATGGACCAAATTTCTAATTAACAGGATGCAGGATTTCACGACTCATCATTTTTACCTGAGCAGTAATCAGGATACTGTAGTCTAGCAGTCCTAACAAGAAGTGGTGACATCAGAACATGTTTAGTTCTGGTCTCAAAGGATTAACAGAGGCACATGCATATAACAATGTCAAGAGGTCAAACCCATAGAAGACGAGAAACTAAATCGACTGAAGACCCCGGGGAAACCATAACTAGAACTAAGAACTAGTAACGACATAATTCCACATGCTTCTGAATATTAAATTAAATGTAATATTTTGTTGTTTGCCAACTGCAATCCAATTATCCATGTGTAATAATATAGTAGCAGTAACCACTTTACTGATTTAGCACCTTTCATACATTTATTTAAACCGCAGCTCAAAGTGCTTTACTGTATATTTTGATGTAAAAACAAAAATCTTGAAACAAAAGGTAATAAAAAAAAGAAATAAAATACTAAAATAATATAATAATGTCATAAATAATAGCAGTGACAGAAGGAAGAAAATAAAATAGAATAACTACTAATAGAATAATGCAATAATATACAGTAATATAATAATATTAATAATAATAATAATAATAATAATAATAATAATAATAATAAGTAAGAAAGTAGGATAAAGTTACATAGATTAATAGTCGATGTTGGACCTGTTAACATTATTATTTATTACTACACGGATTACTACATGTGGCTCCTGTTTACACTGAGCTCCTGTTTTTCGGCGTCAGCCTCCTTTCTAGCGTGTGTGTGTATAGCTGCGTTATATTAGCAATGCATATTTCTGTGCAGCTGTGAAACCCATCGTTGAAAAACATCTGGTCTGGTGGTGGTGGAGCAGAGAGACCCCTTTTATGAGGGACTGGATTAACGCCTGACAGAGCATCACGCTCTTCCTCGCAGCGTAATGTTCATATTGTTCACAGCAGGCTGTTGAAATGCCAGAACTCACGTCAGTGGTGTTATTAATAAAACAATGGTGGCCATTTTAAGGTTCTGTTTCAAATGCTAATTAGCCCATTAGCTAGGAGATTATTTGCCTGCAAGCTAACATTCTCAGACATTCTCTTTTCCTAGGAAGGATCACGAACTTAGCACGAATTGGTTTTCATTTAGCACAAAGTCAGAATTAATTACTGTAAGAAATCGTTTGGGATGCAGCCACAATCCTTAAAACCAATGCTGCAAACAAAGGTCTGAGTGGTAAACAACTCACAAGATATTAAGCTTCACAGAGGACTGTGGGTTTGAGTGAGAATATATGCAGCGTTCGTGATTGAGTCCAGGTGTGTGTGATTAGAATGATGGCTACTGGGAACATGACAGAGTTCGGGTGTTGTATTGGGTGTTGTAGTCTGAGGCGGCCATTTCTGTAGGCTGCAAAGCAGGTTGGGAATTGTGGTTTGCAGCAGCCATCCTTGTAGGCTTGTGTGATTGTAGTGTGACACCGATTCCGGCATTGACGCGACGTCTGATAGAGACATTTTCATTTGTGGGTTGCGTAGATACTTAACCTCGAGTTCGACTGAGTTCTACAATGACTCATATTAGAGAGAAAAAAGCCATTTTTATTATTATCATCATATCTAAAATGATTCAACAGTAACGTTAACAGAGAAGTATACTTTAAATAAGTTCAAAGAGTAAACATTAAGTTGTTATTTAACAAAGAACAACGTGTTTAATTGTTCATATGGCGTTTTCTGCTAGGAGAATTACCTTTTATGGAAGGAGTCTCCAGTGTCAGTGTTTTGTAACAGTCAGGGATAAAGCTAAAACTAGAGATAAAACTTTTAATTTTGTAAAAATGAGCAAACGGATGCCTGTGATTGGCTTCCATCGTTCAAATCCACAGTTAGGAAGTAAGAAAGTACAATTTAGCCCTCACATTATCTTAACCTAAAGAGAGCGATGCAGCGGCACTTTAGTCCATTACTTCGTCAGACAGCTTCAGATCTAAATCCAATTTCAATTCAGTTCAATTTTATTTATTTTTATTTGTTCTTTTAAAAAGGCACTGATTTACCATCAAAAAATAAAATCAGTATGTGATTTCAGGCAGATGTCTATTTTGTTGCTAATACGATGTGAATTTTTCTGCTACCTTTAAGTAAATGTAAGATTTCCACTATTCTGCTTTAACTTGATGAAGAATTTGAAGCTGGACTTTTACCAGATTATTTACTTCGGCAGGTCCATGCCCTTTAACTTGAGTAAAGAATTTCAGTAAATTTACAGCTTCTGATCTGTTCAACATGTGAGACAGGAAGGCTGTTCTTCCCACCCAGACAGTGCTGCTCATCTCCCAGTGATAAGACAAAGCTTGCACAGCTGCATGTCTAAAAATGGAGCAACAAAGGATGTGTATTCAGGGACCGGATCAAGATGGACAAGTACCAAAACAAAAATAAAAATAAAATATAACCAAGCATTTCTAATGGGACAGTAGATGAAGTATGAGGCCAAGAGAAATGAAGAAATCCTTTTGTTCATGGAGGATGAAGGACCATAAGACCTTGAGAAGAAATTATTAATGGATGTTTTTCTTGGAGCTGGCTGTGTCTGCGAGTGTTTTTGGTCCAATACAATCTGTCACATTTGCTAACATTGATGTTGGGTTATATGATCCATTAACCCTTCATTCCACTATGTAGTGATGCCTCTCTTTAGAGTTTATTGGTGTGTTTCCAGGTGTGAGTAGAAACAGTGGGACAGATGAAGACGATGGGACATCCCATTTTTGGTCAGATATAGAGAAGGAGAAACTCATTAAAAGGACGAGTGGGAAGAGTGTATCTCCTAAAGTAAGTGAGGATGATAAAGACTAATGACTTTCACAGCTGAGTGTAGAGAATACACACCCTGTCTCTGTCAGACTCCCACTGTGTTTCTCAGGATCACTACCTGGTTGTCCTTAGCTCCTGCTCCAGCTCCACTTTATATACAGTGGGTATAGAAAAGAATCACTCCCCTTTATAATAATCATATTTTGTTGCTTTTCAGCCTGAAATGAAGATGGACACAGTTTTTACTCAGTGCAACTTATAACATCCAAGTGAAAGATATAACACCAAATGTCAGAAAATTTTAAAAAACAACAACAAAAAAAAAAAAACAGAATCACTGAGTTGGAAAAAGGATCACCCCCCTCCTAAAAATGACTTGTAAACTCAATAAGGTGTAGCTAATCACCTTCTCAATGGCACACAAAGCCATTTGAATTTCAACTGTGATCAGCTGTGGTCATTTTGATTAGCTCAGCATGAAAAGAGCTTTCCTGGGGCATTTTGTAGTGCAACTGAAGCAAACAATCATCTATGGGTAGCAAGACACCGTCAAAAGATCTCCAGGATAAAGTTGTGGACAGGCACAAGTCAGGAGATGGATACAAAAAAAAATCAAATGCTTTATCAATGCCTAGAAGCACAGTGAAGTCTATTATTAAGAAGTGGAAGGTATTTGGTACAACACAGACCCTCCCTGGATCAGGACGTCGCTCCATACTGGATGAAAGAGCCAGGAGGAAACTGGTCAGAGAGGCTACCAAGAGGCCTACAGCATCTCTGAAGCAGTTGCAGGAATTTATGACAAAGAGTGGTCATTGTGTGCATGTGACAACAATATCACAAATTCTCCACAAATGTGGCTTGTATGGGAGGGTTGCAAGAAAAAAGCCACTCCTCAAGAAAGGCCACATGAACACACCTTGAAGATTCTGATGCCACATGGAAAAAGGTGTTATGGTCAGATGAGACAAAAATTTAATTATTTGGCTTCAACACCAAATGATATGTCTGGCGGAAATCCAATACAGCTCACCATCCAAATAACACCATTCCTACAGTAAAGCATGGAGGTGGTGATATCCTGTTATGGGGGTGTTTCTCTGCAGCAGGGACTGGAGCACTTGTCAGGATAGAAGGAAAATGGATGGTTCAAAATACCGTCAAATTCTTGAGGAAAATCTGCTGCCCTCTGCCAGAAAGTTGTCAATGGGAAGAAGGTTTACCTTCCAACATGAGAATGACCCAAAGCACACAGCAAAACTGACCACACAGTGGTTGAAGGAGAAAAAGGTGAATGTCCTTGCATGGCCTAGTCAGAGCCCAGACTTAAACTCCATTGAAAATCTGTGGAATGACTTGAAGACTGCAGTCCACAAACGGTCACCATCAAATTTAACTGAACTTGAGCAGTTCTGCAAAGAAGAGTGGGCAAATATTGCAACGTCTAGATGTGCAAAGTTAGTAGAGACATATCCCAACAGACTAAAGGCTGGAATTAAAAAAATTAAGGCAAATTAAAGCAAGGGGGTGATCCTTTTTCCAACTCAGTGATTCTGTTTTTTTATTTTTTTATTTTTTTCTGACATGTTGGTGTTACATCTTTCACTTGGATGTTATAAGTTGCACTGAGTAAATACAGCTGGATAAAACAAAAACTGTATCCGTCTTCATTTCAGGCTGAAAAGCAACAAAATGTGATTATTTTAAAGGGGGGTGATTCTTTTCTATACCCCACTGTATATCCTCTGATTATTCCTATCCTCTGAGTGGAGTTCATTCACAGCTACTCCTTGTTATTGTTTTATGTTCCACAAAACTGAGCTGCAAAGCGACAGGCGATCAGGTCATATATCCTGTCATATATGAGCTCTCATTAAATCTGTAAAGAGATAATACGAAGAAAAATAAAGCAGAGATTGCTGTTGCCTCTGGTGAGTGCATGTAACTAGTACAGTTAGCTTGCGTTGCTAATCTGAGAATGAAGCACATGACGTTTAAAACATGTTAAATCATGTAAAACCTGTTACCTTTGTATGTGATATACAGTATGGCTACTACTGTTTCTCATAAGAACTAAAAACAAACATGGACAGGCCACGCCCACCTTCTCAAGAACCAAGCACTTAGTCAGCTTATCCTTCAAACCATGGGCAGGTTTTCTTTACAGGAGAACGCATCAAATTAACGAATTATTTTAAATAGTGAATTAAAACCATGATAAAAATCACCCACATCCTGTGCACACTCAACTTAAAATTTTAACCATTATAAATCACTGCTTGTTTCTAGGTTTCCGTGACGACGAGCATAAACGATCATTTTTTGCTTGATATTTACACCTCATTTTGTTTCACTGAACCAAAAACAGACAAATTAATGCTGCAGGTTTATGCAGAAAGGATTTATTTTCACATTGAGTGCATTATTAAGGGGTGACTGCCTTTTGTGGTCACAGTTGCTTTTTAATAAGATGTGGACATGAAAGGTGACAAGACCAGAGCGAGGTGACATGCTTCAAGACATAGCCATAGCAACACTCATATAAAGGTAGTGGATTGATATGTGCAGGAAGAGGGATTAGAAATGTACATTACTGATTTTAATATTACTTGAAATCAAATACAAATCCAACAACAACAACAACAACAAAAAACTGTTGCAGTCTTCTTAATCTCTGCCTCGATTATTATTATGCTTCAGCTAAATCTGTTACAAGCAGACATCAGGGAATATTGGAAACTGCTTTTGTCATGCCGCTGTGATGTCAGACTGTTTTGTTTATTTTATAGATTATAACAATTACCCGAGTGATGAAGCCTCGCTGGATGTTTATTGACATGCTGGTGTGGTTATTTCCCCTCCTCTGGAACTTATCATGTCTGATTTTTCTGGAATTTGTGCCACGGTCTTGTCCAGATGGTTGGCACGTGTTGCATGTTTGGTTTTGCTGCACACCAGTCTCAGTCCCGCAACACGGAGTGAAGTAACCTCACGCGCTGATTATTTTTGCTAACCTGTGTGATTTGTAACCACGGCCCCCCAGCGCTTTTACATTTTCATTCCAGATATTAGAGAGGTAAACGAGGCCATGAGGAGGCTGGAGCGGCGCAGCAAGTCCTTTCTTGAGCCTGGCGATTCTGTTCTCTCAGCCTGCGTTCCTGCCGACCTGCCCCCGTTCTTCAGCACTTCTGATGGGCCTCCTGGGGGGTTTAAAGGGGTATCTGCTTCTGTGCTTTGAGTACGGTTACGACAGCCCTCTGTGAGCCGGCCACAGCAGCCGTAATGATCTCATCTCTCAGCGGGGAACCTCGTGAGTGGGTTGCTTCTGTTTTTCAACACAGGAGCACTAAGACAGAGACTGTGGACGGGTTTATAGCCTCATTTTGAGCCTGTTTTGACCCGGTGGCAAGAAAAGAGTGTGCAGTCAGGGGGGTATCCGATCCGGGGTTGACGTCATTCCCATTACAAGAATTACATTATGAGAACCCTATACAGTCTCCTGTTCACTGACTCATCTTTGCAGAATTTCTAACAGAAGTAACAGTTACATGGAGTCGACCTGTGTTTACTTACAGCATCACATGATGGCAGTATAATTACACCTGTTCCTGAAAGAACCCAGGGAACCCACATACCTATAGAAACGGCAGCATGGCCAAGAAGTGATCAAAACAAATCCTTAAATACATTACTAATATATATATATATATACACACATATACACCACAAACACAACTCTGTTTACTCTGTTTATAGAAGACCATTAACCAAAATCAGTGAGCAGTCAAAGAGGGGATTAGTCAGAGAAACACACAAGAAGACAAGATGAACCCTGAATATGATGCTCCCACCACCATGCTTCACAGTGGGGATGGTGTGTTCAGGGTTTCTGCCAAATCTAGTGTTTTGTGCCAAAGCCAAAATGTTTCCTTTTGCTCTGATCAGACCAAAGAACCTTATTGTACATGTTTGATGAATCTCCAAATGGGATTTCATGGGCTTTTTTTTTTTTTAATTTACATGCCCAGCTGTGTGGAGTGTCCAGACTATGAGCTGTGGATCTCCTTCCCCTTGTCCTCTTGGTTGTTTCTCTGACTAATCCCCTCATTTCCCCGCTCAGTGATTTTGTTGGATGTTCTTTTTTCGTGTAGGATAAAGTTGCAGCTGTGCTGTTTTCTGTCCATATCTAATAACGAATTTAAGATCAGCCCCACAGGATATTACAAGTTTGAGATGTCTTTTTAATCAACACCTCCTGACCAGCTTGTTGTTCCATGTTCCTCGTGTCCTGTCTCTGATCTCAGAGTGTTCTGTGCATTCCTGTTTTCGATCCCGCTCTGTGTGTTTGGATTACGATTATGGATCCGTCTCTGTTTACGACGTCTTTGTTTTGACCACGGTCATGACTACACTTTTTGGAAGCGCATGAATAGAGAGACTCGGTCATCTTGTGCGACGGGTATAGA
>CM042545.1:22943364-23000864 GCA_023630585.1 Cranoglanis bouderius | reverse complement strand
GATTGTGGGACTTTGGTGAGCTCCATGATGGAATTCTGGGAGTTTAGGGACCTGAACTGGGGAATTCTGGGAACTTGGGATCCTGTACTGCGGAATTCTGGGAATATAGAAACCCATATGGTGGAATTCTCTGAGTTTAGGGAACTGTACTGTGAAATTCTGGGACTCTGGGATACTGTACTGTGGAATTCTGGGGACTTGGGATCCTGTACTGCGGAATTCTGGGAATATGGAAACCCGTATGGTGGAATTCTGGGGGTTTGGGGACCCGTACTGCAGAATTCTGGGAGCTTGGGGACCTGTACTCCGGAATTCTGGGAACTTGGGGTCCTGTACTGCAGAATTTTGGGAACCTATACGGTGGAATTCTGGGAGTTTGGGAAGATTTTAACTAATTACCCAGTGGAAATCAGTTAGTGCTACAGCGTAACCCTGTGGTCGAATATTGCAAAAACTACAGCGTCAGTGTTACCATAGAAACAAACATAACTTTGGAGCTTGTAAAACATCTTTAACGTTTCTTTATCCTCAGCTCCAGGAGATTCAGACAATCACAGGGTTACATTTTAACATGGAACTGCAGGAGCTGGGCGATGAATAGTGGGGAATTCTGGGATTTAAAAATCTCTGCACTGTATATGTGTGTGTGTGTGTGTGTGTGTGAACAGTTTCATTACGATCCCGACTGTGTGATCAGAAACTCCGCCTCCCTCCTCCTGACAGGCAGGGGCTGCCTGGGCGCCGAGGCCCCGCTCCCGTGTGGTTGCCGGGTGTGGTTGCCGTGGTGATGGTGGTGAGAAGGTGGGTTTGGGGGCGTGTCTCTGAGAGAGGGCGGGACCACGGAGGATTTGATAGGGATTATTCTAGTATCCATGACTTCACAGTCCACCTGCATCATCAGCTCGTATCCACCCTGAGAGGAGTTATACACTGACTCTGAACACACACACACACACACACACACACACACACACACACACACACACACATTAACCCTGCTGTAGTTAAAGTGGTTAATAAATAAACCTGATTTTTCTTTGAGGTATGTTACCGTTGATGGCCATGGCAGGCATGACGAGGGACATTTTGGGTCGCGTGGTTTTGTTGTGACTGATCGCAGGAAGAAGCAGATGATCCTGAGAGAGAGAGAGAGAGAGAGAGAGAGAGAGAGAGAGAGAGAGAGAGGTTGATTTTTAATTAAAAGCTGTATACGTTTATTAATCGCTAATTAGCATGTGAACATCCTCAGTGTCTCACCCGTCTGAAGGAGACGACATAAAACGTGTCCTCACGCCGATCGATGGCATCCAGGAAGTCGCTGTAGCTCACCTCACGGCCGGGTAAGAGCTGCAGCTGACTGTACACACACACACACACACACACACACACACATACATAACAATGTCCTTTAACCCACACTAATCTGAAATGCATGCTGGGTAATGTAGCCCTCCTACCTCTCGATGGAGCGGTGAGTCTCGATGGGGAGGTAGCGTGAGAAGTTTGTCTTCCTGTGTTGTGCTTTCTGCTGGAGGAGACAGACGTGTGTTACACGACCACTTTCACACACCAACCACACGCTTCATACACAGCTCCACCACAGGAACCACTTCAGGAACAATTTAGGTAGGTTTTGCACCACAGGAACCATTTAAGGAACATTCCAAGTAGGGAACTTTTTGAGCAAAGTTTTAGTTGTGTTTCCACCAGAGGAGCATCTGAAGTATGTTTCCACTACAGGAACTTTTTCAAGAACATTGTTGGTACCACCACAGGAACCATTTCAGGAGCATTTTAACTACTTTTCCACCACAGGAACCATTTCAGGAGCATTTTAACTACTTTTCCACCAGAGGAACCATTTCAGGAGCATTTTAACTACTTTTCCACCAGAGGAACCATTTCAGTAGAATTTTAACTACTTTTCCACCAGAGGAACCATTTCAGGAGCATTTTAACTACTTTTCCACCAGAGGAACCATTTCAGGAGCATTTTAACTACTTTTCCACCAGAGGAACCATTTCAGGAGCATTTTAACTACTTTTCCACCATTCCAACCGCCTGTCTGACTGTCAGTCTCTTCATATCTGATTGTCTGACTGTCTAAACATCGCAATCATCTGTCTGACTTTCAGTCTATTTGATTGTCCAGCTTTCTGACCACCTTTCCATTTGATCCTCTGTCTCTCTGACCTGTCTGTTATGTGAGCACCAGAGGAACTAGTTTGGAAAGATTTTGGAAAAACATTTCAGTTTTAGGTACTGCTTTACTAGAGGATTCATTTCAGGAACATTTTTACCAGAAGAACCATTTCAGTAATGGTCTAAGGCAGTGGTCACCAACCCTGTTCCTGGAGATCTACCTTCCTGAAGACTTTAGCTCCAACCATAATGGTGCCCACCTGACCATCTAATCACTGCCTTAAGAGGTTCTTGGTCAGCTAAAACAGGTGTGTTAGATTTTGGTTGGAGATGAAACCTGCAGGAAGGCAGATCTCAAGGAAGAGGGTTGGTGACCACTGGTCTAAGGTATGTTTTCACCAGAGGAACCATTTCAGGAACATGTTTCCACAAGAGAACCTTTCTCAGCAGCAGTTTAGGTACATTTTCATGTGGTTCTACCATTTTAGGAACAATTGAAATACACTTCAAACAGAGGAACCATTCCTGTGGATGGGTTAGAGGTTTTAGGGGCATTTTGAGGAATTTTAGATCAGTAACACTTTATCTTAACATTGCATGTCTTAAGTTTGTGTGTACACCATGGTGTGTGTGTGTGTGTGTGTGTGTGTGTGTGTGTGTGTGTGTGTTCAGACCTGTGCTATTTTTGCCTTCTGTGCGATCTTGGGTTTGCGGTTTGTCTTCTTCCTGTCGATCTGATGGCGATGAACCCAACCACGCAGCTCATCAGCCAGCCTGAAACACACACACACACACACACACACACACATACACACAAATGAGCAAACTCCCGGCGATTATAACACACATGAGAAGGTCAGGGGTCTTGACCCCGATCGCCATGCCAACCTGAGTGACTCGGAGCGATTGAACTGTCTGCAGTCGGAGGAGGAGAAGAGCCGGTCGATGTCCTCTAAGACGAGATCCTTCATCTCGCTGAACACGCTGCTCACGTTCCTGCACAGAGAGACGGAGAACGTTCAGTAATGAGATTAATTCACATTAATAATGATTAGGTTTGTTATTACTGTTTATAATGAGACTCATAATAACCGGAAGTGAAAGGTGTCGGCGTTATCCCTCTCCACCTCTCCTCTCCTCCACCTGTCCTCTCCAGTGTCCTCCTCACTGTCCAGCCTGTCCTCCACCGCTCTGTCGCTCACCACCCGGCCCGGCTCCTGAGCCGTATCGTACACCAGCAGGCGTCTCCCCGGATGAAGCTCCTCCCCATCCTCCAGCGCAGACTGAAACTTCCTGTCCGTGATGCTGGGAGAGAACAACAACCTTTTGTTTTACGGCGGCCATTTTGTTTGTGAAAAAGGCGGTTTAATTGCCGAGGTGTCGTCTGTGTTTTACCTGACAGGTGCGAAGCTGAAGGTGATGAAGAGCAGTAGCACCATCACACACACCGCTCGCTTATTGGTGCCTGATTCAGAAACCTGTAAAGATACACCAACATTATTATAATGCATTATAACCT
Organism: Cranoglanis bouderius; assembly: GCA_023630585.1. NCBI lineage: Eukaryota > Metazoa > Chordata > Actinopteri > Siluriformes > Cranoglanididae > Cranoglanis > Cranoglanis bouderius. The sequence goes on along the minus strand of CM042545.1, from coordinate 22,997,202 downwards.
TTATAAAGAGGACAGTGCTAGATTACACAGATTAGACGGGTAGAATACACACATACACACTCTCTCTTACAAACTGTCTGTCTGACTGTCTGTCTGTCTCTCTCTGCATCAGACTGTCTTTATATCTGTCTGTCTGGCTGGCTATCAAACTATATAACTGTCTGTGTGACTGTCTGCCCAACCAATTGATTGTCCGACTGAGCGTCTAATCATCTGTCAGACTGTCTTTCTGTCTGACCGCCTCTCACTGCCTGTCTGTCTGACCAGACTGTCTGAAAATCTGACCAGCTGTCAAACCTTCAGTTATCTGTCTGTCTGACTGTCTGATTATCTATCTTTCTGACCAGCTTTCCATTTGAGTGTCTGTCTGTCTGACTATCTTAATGTCTGTCCATCAGTCTGATCATCTGACTGTCTAACTGACCGTCTGACCCATTATCCACTTGACTGTATGTCTGACCATCCAATTGTCTATCTGACCGTCTGTCTGTCTGACCTCTTTGCTGGCGAGTCTGAGTCGCAGGGCGTGGTTCTCTCGGCGCAGATGTTCGTTCTCCTGCTGTGCCTCTCTCAGCTGAGCCTCCAGGTTCTGAACGTACTCCTTCTTCTTCTTCCGACTCTGACACGCAGACTCGCGGTTCTTTATCATCCTCTGCTGACGCTTCAGTACCTTCATCTGAGGAAGAGGAGGAGCACGGTTAGCCAACCGCTCATCACACTATCACCACCATCACCATGACAACAACAATAACAATGACAGCAAAAACAATGTGCTACTCCATCCATACAGAAGTGTAGGGAACACTGAAGTGTAGGGAACACTGAAGTGTGGGGAACAATGAAGTGTGGGGAACACTGAAGTGTGGGGAACACTGAAGTGCAGGGAACACTGAAGTTTTGGGAACACTGAAGTGTAGGGAACACTGAAGTTTATGGAATACTGAAGTGTAGGGAATACTGAAGTGTAGGGAATACTGAAGTTTATGGAATACTGAAGTGTAGGGAACACTGAAGTGTAGGGAACAATGAAGTGTAGGGAATACTGAAGTGTAGGGAATACTGAAGTTTATGGAATACTGAAGTGTAGGGAATACTGAAGTGTAGAGAATACAGAAATTTATGGAATACTGAAGTTTATGGAATATTGAAGTTTATGGAATACTGAAGTGTAGAGAATACTGAAGTTTATGGAATACTGAAGTGTAGGGAATACTGAAGTGTAGAGAATACAGAAATTTATGGAATACTGAAGTTTATGGAATACTGAAGTTTATGGAATACTGAAGTGTAGAGAATACTGAAGTTTATGGAATACAGAAGTTTATGGAATACAGAAGTGTAGAGAATACTGAAGTTTATGGAATACTGAAGTTTATGGAATACTGAAGTGTAGAGAATACTGAAGTTTATGGAATACTGAAGTTTATGGAATACAGAAGTGTAGAGAATACTGAAGTTTATGGAATACTGAAGTTTATGGAATACTGAAGTTTATGGAATACAGAAGTGTAGAGAATACTGAAGTTTATGGAATACTGAAGTTTATGGAATACTGAAGTTTATGGAATACAGAAGTTTATGGAATACTGAAGTGTAGAGAATACTGAAGTTTTGGGAATAATGAAGTTTTGGGAATACTGAAGTGTAGGGAATACAGAAGTGTAGAGAATACAGAAATTTATGGAATATTGAAGTTTATGGAATACTGAAGTGTAGAGAATACTGAAGTTTATGGAATACTGAAGTTTATGGAATACAGAAGTTTATGGAATACAGAAGTGTAGAGAATACTGAAGTTTATGGAATACTGAAGTGTAGAGAATACTGAAGTTTATGGAATACTGAAGTTTATGGAATACTGAAGTTTATGGAATACAGAAGTGTAGAGAATACTGAAGTTTATGGAATACTGAAGTTTATGGAATACTGAAGTTTATGGAATACTGAAGTGTAGAGAATACTGAAGTTTATGGAATATTGAAGTGTAGGGAATATTGAAGTTTGGGGAATAATGAAGTTTTGGGAATACCGAGGTGTACAAGATGGTGAAGAACATATAGAGATATACGAGGTAAGTGTATGAGATATTGAAGCGTACAGAGCACTTAAGTGTTTGAAAACAAAAATAAAGTCAACGTGCACACGCATGCACACTCACATCGATGTCGCTGCAGTTGCTGCCAGGCAGAGAGGATGCTGGGATGATGGGCTTGGTGGTAGGCGGGGCTGTAGGGCTGGTGCAGTGCATACTGGGAGACACGGGCTCCATTTTAACGATGGCCGGAGCTGAGCCCAAACACACAGACGGAGACAGAACCACTGCAGCAGAGCAGGCAGAAATCAGTGAACAAAAAACACCAACCGATCTGTAAGCTAATCACTCTTAGATGTGAAGTGAAATTGGAAGATTTTAGCCAATCAGCTCGCAGTAAATAGAGAGGGGGGAGGAGTCTGTACCTGGTGGTGTTCCCTGCAGGATCAGAGTTTTAGCGGCCATACACATCGGCCTCGGCTGTAGCACAGGCTTACTGCTCAGAATGGAGCCAGCGTTCACTACACACACACACACACACACACACACACACACACAATTAATAACCAGCAGTTTCCTTAATGTATCTCAGTGGTTAAGAAATGTGTGTGTGTGTGTATACCTGTGGTCTGTGCTACTGTGGGAACAGGAAGTGTGGGTGGAGCTTGGTGAGGGGGCGGGGCTGTGGTTGCCACAGTGACCTCCATGGCACCCACGGGGGGTGAGAGAACATCTCCATACATGTAGGGGGGCGTGGGAGGGTTCTCACCTTTCACCTGAAACTAAGAGAGACTTGATAAATGTATAGATACAGAAGGAGAAAACTCTGTTTCCACCATGAACACAACGTAAAGGTCTCTGATAATAACCATGGCTTAAACCTACAGTCCCCTCCGAAAGTATTGGAACAGCAAGGCCAGTTCTTTTGTTTTCCGCTATTTTCTGATATTTACATCTAGATGTGTTAAACAACTTAGAACATAGCACCTTCGGTCGCAGACCACCCAATTTTTAGGTGAGCAAAAGTATAGGAACAGACTCAGAGGTTAAATAAGTCTTAAAATAAATAACACATAATATTTGGTCTCATATCCCTCACTTGCAATTCCTGCATCAATCCTGTCACTCACTGACACCAAACTGTTGGTTTCTTCTTCTGTGAAGCTTTTCCAGGTTTTTACCGCAGCTTCTTTCAGGTGTTGTTTGTTTCGGGGGGGTTTCTCCCTTCAGTCTCCTCTTCAGGAGGTGAAATGCTGCTCAGTTGGGTTAAGGTCTGGTGATTGACTTGGCCAGTCTAAAACCTTCCACTTTTCCCCCCTGATGAAGTCCTTTGTTGAGTCGGCAGTGTGTTTTGGATCATTGTCTTGCTGCATGATGAAGTTCCTCCTGATTAATTTGGATGCATTTCTCTGTAAATTGGTGACAAAATGTTCCTGTAAACTTCTGAATTCATTCTGCTGCCACCATCATGAGTTCCATCATCAATAAAGATTAGTGAGTCTGTTCCAGGAGCAGCCATGCAAGCCCAAACCATGACACTACCTCCACCATGTTTCACAGATGAGCGTGTATGTTTTGGATCATGAGCAGATCCTTTCTTTCTCCACACTTTCCATCACTCTGGTAGAGGTTCATCTTGGTTCCAGAACTTTTGTGGATCATCTCTGTATTTCTTTGCGAATTCCAATATGGCTTTCTGTTTCTTACTGCTGATGAGCGGTTAACATCTTGTGGTATGGCCTCTATATTTCTGCTCTTGAAGTCTTCTTCGAACGGTGGATTGTGATACTTTCACCCCTGCCCTGTGGAGGTTGTTGGTGATGTCACTGACTGTTGTTTTTGGGTTTTTCTTCATGGCTCTCACAACGTTTCTGACATCAGCTGTTTTCCTTGTCCGACCCGTTCCACATCTGTTTGTTAGTACACCAGTGGTTTCTTTTTTTTTCCAAGACATTCCAGATTGCTGTATTGTCTATGCCCAATGTTTGTGCAATGCGTCTGATAGATTTTCCCTCTTTTCCCAGCTTCAAAATGGCTCGCTTTTCTCCCATAGACAGCTCTCCGATCTTAATGTTGGTTTATCCTTTTTAACAACAAATGCAGTCTTCACAGGTGAAACTGGTTAAAACCAGGAGTAGACATTCAGAGCTATTCATTTTTTAAACAATCAATCTAACAGGACACACCTGGGCAGCAAGAAACACCTGTCAGTTATATGTTACAATATTTTTGATCACTTGATAAAATGGGTTGGCTCAAACAAAAGGTGTTCTAAGTTTTAAAACACATCTAGATGTAAATATAAGGAATTTAAAGCTGACATTCTGATCTATCATCTCATATTCACCTTTTAATCTCAAAACCAAATGTCTTAAATGTATGGCCAAAACAATAGAATTGGCCTGGCTGTTCCAATACTTTCAGAGGGGACTGTATATATTAAGTCTTCATGTATTGCATAAGGTCACTGTGACACAGACTTTATAAACACACACACACACACACACACACACACACACACACACACACACACACACACACACACACACACACACACACACGGATTCAGAAGAGAGGGGGTGAAGGGGTGGAAGATCCCGGATACAGAAAAAAACTTCAGGATGTGAGATAAAAAAAATTAAAAGATAAAGAACCAGCAGAAAGATAGAGGAAGTTAAGGAAAAGGTTTACTCAGCTACAGAGTCAATAGTGAAAGGGTAAATGCAAACAAGCCCTGTGTGCAGTGTAGAGTGTGTGTGTGTGTGTGTGTGTGTGTGTGAGAGAGAGAGAGAGAGAGAGAGAGAGAGAGAGAATCACACATCTTGTAGAAGTGTAGATCAGAAGTGGCGTATGTGTAAACAGATGTGTGAGAACATGCTCAAGCAGTAGGAACAGCAGGAGGTCTGGGGGTGTCTGTGTGTGTGTGTATGTGTGTGTGTGTGTGTGAGAGAGAGAGAGAGAGAGAGAGAGAGAGAGAGAGAGAGAGAGAGAGAGAGAGAGAGAGAGAGAGAGAGATCTTGTAGAAGTGTAGATCAGAAGCGGCGTATGTGTAAACAGATGTGTGAGAACATGCTCAAGCAGTAGGAACAGCAGGAGGTCTGGGTGTGTGTGTGTGTGTGTGTATGTGTGTGTGTGTGTACCTGAGCTTCAGGTAAGGACGGTAGAGAGCTGTCAGAGGTTGGAGAGGACGAAGGAGACGGAGGCTCGGCCTTGACTTGGAACACTAAAACACACACACACACCCCTCTTATTAATAAAGATAGTAAAACAAACAAAAGCCCATCTCACACCTGGGCATCAGACACACACACACACACACACACACACACACACACACACACACACATCCATTCACACACACTCACACATCTCCACGGGCAGAGGCTGTGCTATCGTCATCTCGTCTTTCATAACGGACATGTCACCTGAAACGAGAGACAGAGAGAATGAGTCTGTAGCAAATAACACTGATAACAGTATCTCAGTAATGCTGTTTCAGTACAGCTGTCCTGTAACGTTATCGCGGTTCAGTCATCGTCTCGACCGTATCTCCGTACCCTCGTCTCGACCGTATCTCGGTACCCTCGTCTCGACCGTATCTCGGTACCCTCGTCTCGACCGTATCTCGGTACCCTCGTCTCGACCGTATCTCCGTACCCTCGTCTCGACCGTATCTCGGTACCCTCGTCTCGACCGTATCTCGGTACCTTCGTCTCGACCGTATCTCGGTACCTTCGTCTCGACCGTATCTCGGTACCCTCGTCTCGACCGTATCTCGGTACCCTCGTCTCGACCGCATCTCGGTACCCTCGTCTCGACCGCATCTCGGTACCCTCGTCTCGACCGCATCTCGGTACCCTCGTCTCGACCGCATCTCGGTACCCTCGTCTCGACCGCATCTCGGTACCCTCGTCTCGACCGTATCTCGGTACCCTCGTCTCGACCGTATCTCGGTACCCTCGTCTCGACCGTATCTCGGTACCTTAGTCGAGACCGTATCTCGGTACCTTCATCTCGACCGTATCTCGGTACCTTCATCTCGACCGTATCTCAGTACCTTAGTCGAGACCGTATCTCAATACCTTAGTCGAGACCGTATCTCGGTACCTTAGTCGAGACCGTATCTCAGTACCTTAGTCGAGACCGTATCTCGGTACCTTAGTCGAGACCGTATCTCGGTACCTTAGTCGAGACCGTATCTCGGTACCTTAGTCGAGACCGTATCTCGGTACCTTCATCGCGACCGTATCTCGGTACCTTAGTCGAGACCGTATCTCGGTACCTTCATCGCGACCGTATCTCGGTACCTTAGTCGAGACCGTATCTCGGTACCTTAGTCGAGACCGTATCTCGGTACCTTAGTCGAGACCGTATCTCGGTACCTTAGTCGAGACCGTATCTCGGTACCTTAGTCGAGACCGTATCTCAGTACCTTCATCGCGACCGTATCTCGGTACCTTAGTCGAGACCGTATCTCAGTACCTTCATCGCGACCGTATCTCAGTACCTTAGTCGAGACCGTATCCCAGTACCTTCGTCGCGTTCTGCATTTCAGTAATGCCATCATAATCATACCCTGCTGCAAAGACTGTTTACCTTCAAGCAGTTTGTTCTCCAGGTGTTTCCATGGTGCTATGGGGTTGTCTGGGTCAAGGGTCAGCACGAGATCATTGTCAAGCTGTGGAGAAAGAATTCAGTGTATGGGTTTTCCAGCAGACATTAAACATTTTTTATCTTGGGCTTGTGTTGCAAATCCCACCCCACTTCCTCCTGTATAGAAAACAGAATTTGAGATTCAAATGAACTATTTGGTTCTCTACAAGGTTTGTGTTTTATTCTCTGAGGGTTACAGTCACATCACACAAGCTATGCAGCTCTACAGCCGGTTGGACTCAGAGATGGTTTAACCAGTACAGCGAGTCTAGAGACAATCTAAAAAGCTGGTTTCACTCACATGCCAAGTACACTGCAGTGATTCTCCCACACTCCTAACTCTCTACAGTATACCACGCCATTACTTCTACAGCTGATCATAAAGTCAATGCAACTATCCTTCTACTCTTTCTAGAACCAGCTCACATCTAGTACAGTTACACTGTTCTGCAGTGATTACAAAGCTTTAAAATATTCCTCCGACATGCAGGACTGATCAACAGTTACAGCTAACGTTTAGCTGCGGTTATCGCTGCACAAGGGGGTCACACCAGATACTGAAAGCAAAGGTTCACATACTTTTGCCCTCACGGATACGTAATATTGGATCATTTTCCTCAATAAATAAACGTCCAAATATAATATTATTGACTCGTTTGTTTAACCGGGTTCTCTTCGTCTACTTTTAGGACTTCTGATGATGTTTCAGGTCATATTTATTTATGCAGAAGTGTGTTATGTAGAAAATTCTAAAGGGTTCACAAACTTTCAAGCACCACCGAAGTCTTACGCAACAACTGCTCAGGGGTTACTCTGTTCCTGGACAGGGCCGGGCGATATGAAGATATGATATCGGTATCGTGATCAGTTAGGTCACAATACACTGTTCTGAAATATCACATACCGCAATATAACATCTGTACGCCTTCTTTAAAGAAAAAACAACAAAAACAAAACAGCTGATTAGAAGTTTTGTAACATGACAACAGATTTTCCACATCCTTTTTCCGTGTTTAAAAGGACTGCAGACCTTTAAATAAAAGTACTTTTTAATAGCTCACTACAGTTTTCCCAGCGGTTTATCAGGAAGTATAAACATCCTGATGCATACGACGTATCGCAGAAATGCCGTTACGCATCACTATATGATACCCGTGACATATCGGCCATTCTACAGGCCGTCACTTTAGAGTAGCAAGAGGTAAGGCTAAGAAATGTCGCACGTATTGTTGTATATATTTGTATTTGTTTCTGTTGTTGATGTGGTTATGGAATGGCACTTCGCTACAAAAATAGTTTCCCCCTACAGGGACAATAACGTCCAATGGAGCTGAAGAGCTAACTCTAAAATCAGAGCCTTGTTTAGCGCCACACACACACACACACACACACACACACTCGGCGAATACACTGCTTGCGGCGTAGGTGTGTGTATGAGAGGTTGAAAGAGAAAGGAGGACTCACCAGTGTGTCATATTTCAGCCTGTCTTCACCCTCCTCCATACTCTCACACTGATACAGACAGGCATCTGACACAGAAAAGAGAGATGGAGAGATAAAGAGATACGCTTTCTCCCAACGTGTCACGTAACCATTTATCTCAAACGTTATAGCTGTTTTTTTTAAATAATAAACAACATAATAAACAATAGTACCGATATAATGCTATCGCAGTGTTATTGTTAATGACAGAAATAGCAGTTTATCATCCACTTCCTCCTGCAGTACGATGGCTTGTTGGAACCGGTTTGTTTACTTTTTTTTTTCTTAACTCAATGCCAATGTTTATCCCCATTTATACTCTATATCCGGTCCGTACAGGATTTCGATGAGGTTTGATGTGTGTGTGTGTGTGTGTGTGTGTGTGTGTGATTGTCGCAGCCAAAAATGCTCGACTTTGCTGCGGCTTTTTTCAAAATTCCCGATGCAACTTGAATTCTCAGAAACTACTCTCGGACGCTCCACGTGTGTAATGGTGGATATGGTTGGAAGGAGTCTCCAGTGTCAGCGCTCTGTAACAGTCAGAGGAGCTTTTGCGGAGTTTAACGGATAAAGCTGTAAGTGTTTCACTAAAACGCTGCGGTGTGAGAGGAATAAAACACGTGAATTAGACGTGCTGCTGTAGGAAAATAACTCTGGCGTGCTCACGGTAACGTCTTTAATCGATTTTGTTTTTAAAGTTTATCTTCGATAAAAAAAAATCTAAAAACTAAACCTGGCCTCGTTTCATTAAAGAATCTTTGCAGATGAAGTCCTAGAGGAGCTGAGACCATTACAGTCCGTTAGAACGCGCCTCGGAGATACCGGACCGTGGTATAGAGGGCGTAATGGAGGATCTTCACCCGTGATCCGGTCCCAGCGAGTATCCGAGTAGAAACGACGTTTTCTACCAACAACACGGTTGGTTTCGTGACGTTTATCTGCACCACACTGATCCCAATCGGTTGGCATTTTTTGAAAGCGTTTATAATGTGGTTGAGCTCTGAAGATGAGGCCTCCTCCTCTGCTCTCTACCCGGCCTCGAATAACAAGACGTTACAATTCATCATTTATATCAACACTACAGTTTGTCACAGGGGTTACAGTTCCTCCGGATTATCATGACCTGCTTGTTGTTGTTGTTTTCTTTACATTATTTGTCAGTGATACAGTGTAGATCAGCAATAATGCTTATTACAGTGTCATTATTGTGGTGTATCATGACGTCATGTATAATTTCAGTGAAGTGTATCAGCAGTATTGTTTATTATTATAAACTAGAGTTCAGGTCTGTGATTCACCTTATTACAATATTATCATTCAGCACAATATTACGGTTTACCGCAATATTCAACGATGACGGCTTCAACGGTTCTGTGAAATATTCATAGCTAGTTTTATTTTCTGAATAATTTGTTTTATTATTATTATTATTATTATTATTATTATTATTATTATTTTCTCAGTTCATTGTTTTTTTTCTTGTTGTTGAAGCTCCAGCATATACAGCAGATCTGACACTAAATAACACTCAGCTGCTGTTTATCAAACACACACTATTTATTAATAAAAACAGATGATAATGTTAGAAGTTAGATACTTTACTATAAAAGAGATTAAATCGTCCAATCACACTCACCCCAGTCTTCACTTGTCAGGAGGTTATCCGCAAAAAACCGACTGTCCAAATCACACAGTAATTCCGCAGTCATGTCCAACAATGATTATAAAATAAACTCTTTTAAACTTAATAAAAAAAACAAACAAACAAAAAGATATTTATGAGATTTCCGCCTTTAATAAACAAAGACCGGCTGTAACCCCGCTAGCTGCTCACACCGACCCCATCTAAACACCTCCAACATCAATACATCCACACTTTAATCAACACTACCGCCGATTCCACGACCGATATTTATCTCTGTTATGTTTATATTTATATTTAGTTATACTGCAGTCTAATAATCCACTCTGCAGCACCACACACTCGCTTTAACACACACACACACACACACACACACAAACAAGGAAATTGATTTGCCTAAAGGCAGTCGTCTTTCCTTTTTCTCCCATTGTCCAATCAAAACGCAGGAAATCGAGACGGACAACTGAGCAGACCAATGAGATTTCTGCGCAAAGGGTCATTCGAAACCAGATTGACCAATAGATGGGCTGAACTAGAGAAAGAAGGCGGAACCCATTCGTTTGTGCATGCGTGAAAATATTTTTTGTGTGTGTATTTATAAAAAATATTTTTCGTTCCGTTAACAAAAATAATAACCGTAATTTTTTTAAAATATATATATATATATATAATTTTCCACCGAACTTTAAAAAATAATAATAATAATAATAAATGAATATACTGCGGTTCCTGTGCACAACCACAACTATACACTCAATTTTCTTTCTTATGGTCTTATTTTGTTTATCGCGAATATTGGGTGCAAAACCACTTTATTTCAGAATATTTTCTGATAATGTAATAAATTACTATTATAAAGCGTTAATTAAAAAAAAACAACAAAACAAAAAACAACAAGTTATTCGACGTGAGCGTCAGGTGCACCGTTCAGAGGCTCTTCTCTAAGGACCCCTTTAGGTAGCTGTGATATTCGCCTGATGTAAAGTAAAACCGTCCCGCTAGCATCTCGGCTAGTTTTTTTTTTTTTTTTTAATTTCTAATAAAAGTACTCCGTATTGCTATTTCATTATACACAGTTTTATTTGGTGTGTTCTGTGTATATTTAGTCAACAAGCAGTATTCAGTATGTGGTGTTTAAAGTTGTGTTGTTTACACACACACACACACACACATATATATATATGGAAACATTTCTTTGAGATTCTGGTCCATGTTGACATGACTACATCACATAATTCCTGTTCAGGTGCACTTTCATGCTGCGAATCTCCCGTTCTACCACATCCCAAAGGAGATCTACTGGATTCAGATCCGGTGACTGGGAAGGCCACTGAAGAACACTGAACCCATGGTCATGTTCATGAAACCAGATTAAGACGACTTTTACTTTGTGACATCATCATGCTGGAAGTAGCCATTAGAAGATGGTAAATTGAGGCCATGAAGGGATACACACGGTCAGCAACAATACTCAAACAGCCTGTGGCATTCAAGCCATGATTGATTTGTATAAACGAGTGGCAAGAAAACCTTCCCCACACCATGACACTACCTCCACCTCTGTTCTTGGCTGAGAGGAGCGCATTCTGAGGTGCCGTTCTGCTCACCATGTCGTTTAAAATCATCTTCAGCGAAAATAAAAACTTCTGAGTCTTGAGGTTTTTGATGGCGAAAAGGTGTTAGACTTTATTACCATAGTAACAAGCTATCGAGATGTCTGCAGATCATCTGACAGTTACATTCAATGCTCACGCTTTCATACAGAACTAAACCAGTGAACTCGTTTTTTCTTTAATCACATTTCTGACGTCTCGCCACAAGTGTGTTTCTTTCTCCGTATCTTATTTGTAGGTCAGACAGCTTATTTTTAAAAGATACCCCGCCACTCAAGGACTCCCACAATCACACAGCTGGGAGAACTTCTACTCCCAAGATACAGAGCACTATCTCAGTGACCTTATACAGAGAATGAGTTTCCATAGAAAACAACAGAGCAACCCTGGAAGAAAGAATACATTTGTAAGTGAAAAATGTGCATTCAGTGATTTCACAAGTTAGAGTCTGATCTTTAGGGCCTCTTTGATTGATAGATTGATTACTTTCCTATACCTTATATATTGTTCACACATGATTGGATCTTATTCTTGATTGCTTAACCTATACCAATTGATTTCTTTAGTATATACACCATAGAAAAATATACCATAACCACAATCGTACAGAGTGGTTATCTGAGTTACTGTCGCCTTCCTGTCAGCTCCAACCAGTCTGGCCGTTCTCTGTTGAGCTCTCTCATCAACAAGGCTTTTCTGTCTGCAGAACTGCTGCTCACTGGATGTTTTTTTCTTTACTGTACCATTCTGAGTAAACTCTAGAGACTGTTGTGTGTGTGTGTGTGTGTGAAAATCCCAGGAGATCAGCAGTTATAGAAATACTCCAACACCGTCTGGTACCAACCATGCATCGGTCAAAATCACTGAGATCACATTTTTCCCCATTCTGATGTTTGATGTGAACGTTACCTGAAGCTGCTGGCCTGCATCTGCATGATTTTATGCACTGCACTGCTGCCACACGATTGGCTGATTAGATACAGAATGAGTAGGTGTACAGGTGTTGGCCGAGTGCATTCATTTCTGACATGTTTGCCCTTCTGACCACTAAACAACAGGGAACAATGGAATGAAGGGCCCTCGGAGCGTGGCTATAACATGACTGACAGGAGGTACGTAAACACAAGTAGACCTGTATTTTTCAGGTGTATAAGGGTATTATAATAAGCTCCACTCTTTCTTCTGGGAAGGCTTTCCACTAGATTTTGGGGCGTGGCTGTGAGGATTTGTGATCATTCGGCTGGAGGCTCCAGTTCCAGTTCATCCCAAACGTGTCCAGTGGGGGTTGAGGTCAGGAGGTCAGGGCTCTGTGCAGGACACTCCAGTTCTTCCAACCTTCACACACCATGTCTTCACGGAGCTCGCTTTGTGCACAGGGGCATCGTCGTGCTGGAACAGTGTTTGGGATTCTTAGTTCCAGTGAAGAGAAACTGTAAAGCTACAGCGTACAGAGACGTTCTGTACAACTGTGTGCTTCAGACTTTGTGGAACAGTTTGTTACATTAATAATGTGTGTGCCTCCCTGATTCAAATATGATGCCATTCAAATTCTTCTTTTCTATCACTTTTTTTCTCTCATGCATTCTCACACGTCTATCATTACACTCGTCTTAAACGCTTTTCACTACAGTTAAAATCCCCAAAACCTTTCCACAATCACAAATATTATATAATGCACATTTATGAAATGCTTAGCTTTACTCCTTTTATTTCTGAGGACACCGGATGCTCACAAGTAAACAAAGTCTCTCACACACACACACACACACACAAACAAAATGATGGATACACAACATTACATCACTTCCTGAGCTACATTTAAGTTATTCACACTCCACACACACACACACACACACACACACACACACACACACACACACGCACACGTGATCTTGTAGAGAGAAAAACATCTGCGTCCTTAACTGTGGCAAAGAGACTAACGGCAGTGTGACCTGGAGCAGAGATGTAGATGGAACAAGGGAGAAGATTCTCACCATCTACAAGGACAGAGTTATCAAACACATCACTGATCCAGACAGACGTTACGGCTCAGGAGCGAGACTGATTCTGAGTATATTTAAATTCTCGCTCTCAGACGCTGGTCGATATTACTGTAATGAGAACACAGTGGAGCTCAGTGTGAGATCAGAGACTCAGATAAACATGAACATGAGGGGTAAGTGGTCTGGGATGGGTGCCTTTTGTGTCCCCAAGAAAGATTAATCAATAAAACAATTATAACAGGTACTCTAACAATAACAGGTAAACTTTTAATAAAAAAAAAAAAAAAGATATGATACTGTCATTTCTCCCCTAATATGAAACCAATTTTAAACAAATATGCATTATTTTAGACAATTAGAATCACTTTTACAGAGAAAAAGGTGAATAAATGTCCCTCACTCTGATCTCCCGATTCAGTAGAACTTTTATTTTGAAAGTACACAGACAAATGTATTTTTCTTTACACTTATATAGTGTTTAATGTGTCTTCTTATATTGTGTATTATTAAATTAATGCATTAAGAGTTGTAATAATAATAATAATAATAATAATAATAATAATAATAATAAAATAATGTACATTTGTCTATGTCCCCTAATTTCATGTCAACCCAGTTAATTTATTTTTTAGTATTTTATTTCTTCTGCTGTTTCCTGTTATAATTATACATTATTATTATTATTATCATATTTCTATTATTAATGATGATTAAAATCATTACAAATAATGAACATAATTTTGAAAATTAATCATTAAAAACGATATTTTATTATTATCATTATTATTTATGATCATATATGAACAGGTATCTACAGAGACGTATTGCCTGGTCTTACTTTTATTTTATTTTTCAAATAGTTGTTTATCTTTTGGCAAACACGTCTGAGGTGATGACGTGATTTTGTTTTCAGATGAGTTGGTGGTAACAGCTGCAGTAGGCGGGGGCTGTGTGCTCGTTTTAGCATCACTTCTGGTTGTGTGGAGATGTTTCTCCAAAAGGAAAGGTGATATTTCATTTAAAATATATACAGTACAGTTTTATTAGCTTCACTACTGAGCTGGAATGCTAACCCGCTAACCTGCTCGGCCCGTTCTTATCTCTTGGGTCATTTATTTCGGTAGATACACTGCTATAGATATTATCATTTCATTATAAAAGCAAACCACATCATTACTACATTACCAACTATAAACGTTTTACTTTGATCCTGAAATATTTTATATTACTTGTGGATAAGGATAGTGACCCCTAGTGGTGACCCCTGCACTCTGTGTCTCAGCAGGAGCTCCAGATCAGGTACATTTCTATGAGTCTATTCACGAGACTCCATCAGCTCTACAACCAGGTGAGTTCACTATGAATGTAGAGTTCCTTTATTTATGTGGCTTATAAATATAAATTACTCAGAATGAGAAAGTGAGCTTCATAAACTAATGTTTTTCAGAATTGACAGGCTGATAGTCCAAAATGTGCAGCATGTATGTGAAATAATACTTTAGGTTTTGTTGCCAGAACAGAGCCTAGTGATCATTTATGCAACATTTTAACTAAAGGAGCAGAATTATAGGATCGCCTTCTCTAAGAATGATCAAATAACTTCAAAAATATATATAAAATAATATCAGTTAGTAATCAGATTGTATTTCTCTGCCCTTAGCAGGTCCCCAGCAGATCCCAAAAGATGGATTTTACGATCTGGCTACACATCCAGGAATCCAGATCACACGTTAACACTCACAAAATGTCCTTTTTTTGTTCTCATGCTTTTTGTTTGGGTTGATAGATAGATAGATAGATAGATAGATAGATAGATAGATAGATAGATAGATAGATAGATAGATAGATAGATAGATAGATAGATAGATAGATAGATAGATAGATAGATAGATAGATAGATAGATAGATAGATAGATAGATAGATAGGGTGTTGATTTTTCTCTGTAGAAAAGATAAGTATAAATAAACTTGTAAACAAGGCACTTAGATATTGTTCAAGTGTGAAAAAAATTGGGGAGGTACCAGTTAAAATGTACCATGAGATAGTTCTGCTACTGCTAATACTACTACTACTACTACTACTACTAATAATAATAATAATAATAATATTAAAAGCAACAGCAGCAACACAGGTTCAGCTACTACTGCTAACATTACAAATAATAATGGACTCCTAGAACAGAGCTGGTCTTCCTAATCAGTTTGTTGAGTTTCTTTCTGGCCTCGGCACCGATACCATTCCCCCAGCACACAACAGTATACAGTACAACAACATGGAAAAGTGCACTGGCTACAAATGACTGGTAGAACACCCACAGGAGTGATGTGCACACATCTAATGATCACAACCTCCTCAGAAAGTACTTGGACACTTCTTGTACACAGCATCTGGACTGATATTCCAATCCGGTTTGTCATTTAATGCAGGCCCAGGTACTTACATGTGTTCGCTATCTCCACATCCTCTCCATCAGAGGTGACAGGCGATAGGTGGGGCCTGGACCTCCTGAAGTCCACCACCATCTCTTATTTTTCTTGCCAATGTTCAGCTGCAGTTTGCACCACTCAGCAAAGTTCTCCACCAAATCCATGTACTCATCCTCCTGCCCATATATCTTATTTTATATCTAAATTCTGAGCTGTACAGATGAGACACCTTGAGAAGCCCCAGTGCTGCACATAGCCATATCTGACTCACCAGTTAGGTAGTCCACGGCAGGTTGAAATTGTGCTTGTTGAACATCTCATTCCATATTTATAATAAGCTCCACTCTTCTGAGAAGGCTTTCTACTAGATTTTGGGGTGTGGCTGTGAGGATTTGTGTTCATTCAGCTACAAGAGCATTAGTGAGGTTGAGGTCAGGTGCTGATGTTGATGTGAGGAGGCTCCAGTTCCAGTTTATCCCAAAGGTGTTCAGTGGGGTTGAGGTCAGGGCTCTGTGCAGGAAACTCCAGTTCTTCTACCTTCTTCCAACCTTAACACACCATGTCTTCATGGATCTCGTCATGCTGGAACAGTGTTTGGGTCTCTTAGTTCCAGTGAAGGGAAATTGTAATGCTTCAGCGTACAGAGACGTTCTATACAACTGTGGAACAGTTTGTGGAAGAAACACATGTGGGTAGTCAGGGGTTCACATAATGCATTTCTGTTATATTTGTGATATAATGTATAAACAATATATACAGCCGTGGCCAAAAGTTTTGAGAATGACACAAATATTAATTTTCACAAAGTCTACTGCTTCAGTGTTTTTAGATCTTTTTGTCAGATGTTACTGTTACTGAAGTATAATCACAAGCATTTCATAAGTGTCAGTGGCTTTTATTGACAATTACATGAAGTTTATGCAAAGAGTCAATATTTGCAGTGTTGACCCTTCTTTTTCAAGACGTCTGCAATTCGCCCTGGCATGCTGTCAATCAACTTCTGGGCCACATCCTGACTGATGGCAGCCCATTCTTGCATAATCAATGCTTGGAGTTTGTCAGAGTTTGTGGGTTTTTGTTTGTCCACCCGCCTCTTGAGGATTGACCACAAATTCTCAATGGGATTAAGGTCTGGGGAGTTTCCTGGCCATGGACCCAAAATGTCGATGTTTTGTTCCCCGAGCCACTTCGTTATCACTTTTGCCTTGTGACAAGGTGCCCCATCATGCTGGAAAAGGCATTGTTCGTCACCAAACTGTTCTTGGATGGTTGGGAGAAGTTGCTCTCTGAGGATGTTTTTGTACCATTCTTTATTCATGGCTGTGTTCTTAGGCAAAATTGTGAGTGAGCCCACTCCCTTGGCTTAGAAGCAACCCCACACATGAGTGGTCTCAGGATGCTTTACTGTTGGCATGACACAGGACTGATGGTAGCGCTCACCTTTTCTTCTCCGGACAAGCTTTTTTCCAGATGCCCCAAACAATCGGAAATGGCATTCATCAGAGCAAATGACATTACCCCAGTCCTCAGCAGTCCAATCCCTGTACTTTTTGCAGAATAGCAGTCTGTCCCTGATGTTTTTCCTGGAGAGAAGTGGCTTCTTTGCTGCCCTTCTTGACACCAGGCCATCCTCCAAAAGTCTTCGCCTTACTGTGCGTGCAGACGCACTCACACCTGCCTGCTGCCATTCCTGAGCAAGCTCTGCACTGGTGGTGCCCCGATCCCGCAGCTGAATCAACTTTAGGAGACTGTCCTGGCGCTTGCTGGACTTTCTTGGGCGCCCTGAAGCCTTCTTCACAACAGTTGAACCTCTCTCCTTGAAGGTCTTGATGATCCGATAAATGGTTGATTTAGGTGCAATCTTACTAGCAGCAATATCCTTGCCTGTGAATCCCTTTTTGTGCAAAGCAATGATGGCTGCACGTGTTTCCTTGCAGGTAACCATAGTTAACAGAGGAAGAACAATAATTTCAAGCACCACCCTCCTTTTAAAGCTTCCAGTCTGTTATTCTAACTCAATCAGCATGACAGAGTGATCTCCAGCCTTGTCCTCGTTAACACTCTCACCTGTGTTAACGAGAGAATCACTGACATGATGTCAGCTGGTCCTTTTGTGGAAGGGCTGAAATGCAGTGGACATGTTTTTTTGGGATTAAGTTCATTTTCATGGCAAAGAGGGACTTTGAAATTAATTGCAATTCATCTGATCACTCTTCATAACATTCTGGAGTATACGCAAATTGCCATCATAAAAACTGAGGCAGCAGACTTTGTGAAAATTAATATTTGGGTCATTCTCAAAACTTTTGGCCACGGCTGTATATATACAGGTGCATCTCAATAAATTAGAATGTCGTGGAAAAGTTCGTTTATTTCAGTAATTCAACTCAAATTGTGAAACTCGTGTATTAAATAAATTCAGTGCACACAGACTGAAGTAGTTTAAGTCTTCGGTTCTTTTAATTGTGATGATTTTGGCTCACATTTAACAAAAACCCACCAATTCACTATCTCAACAAATTAGAATACTTCATAAGACCAATAAAAAAACACTTTTAGTGAATTGTGGGCCTTCTGGAAAGTATGTTCATTTACTGTACATGTACTCAATACTTAGTAGGGGCTCCTTTTGCTTTAATTACTGCCTCAATTCAGCGCGGCATGGAGGTGATCAGTTTGTGGCATGGTGGTATGGAAGCCCAGGTTTCTTTGACAGTGGCCTTCAGCTCATCTGCATTTTTTGGTCTCCTGTTTCTCATTTTCCTCTTGACAATACCCCATAGATTCTCTATGGGGTTCAGGTCTGGTGAGTTTGCTGGCCAGTCAAGCACACCAACACCATGGTCATTTAACCAACTTTTGGTGCTTTTGGCAGTGTGGGCAGGTGCCAAATCCTGCTGGAAAATGAAATCAGCATCTTCAAAAAGCTGGTCAGCAGAAGGAAGCATGAAGTGCTCCAAAATTTCTTGGTAAATGGATGCAGTGACTTTGCTTTTCAAAAAACACAATGGACCAACACCAGCAGATGACATTGCACCCCAAATCATCACAGACTGTGGAAACTTAACACTGGACTTCAAGCAACTTGTGCTATGAGCTTCTCCACCCTTCCTCCAGACTCTAGGACCTTGGTTTCCAAATGAAATACAAAACTTGCTCTCATCTGAAAAGAGGACTTTGGACCACTGGGCAACAGTCCAGTTCTTCTTCTCCTTAGCCCAGGTAAGACGCCTCTGACGTTGTCTGTGGTTCAGGAGTGGCTTAACAAGAGGAATACGACAACTGTAGCCAAATTCCTTGACACGTCTGTGTGTGGTGGCTCTTGATGCCTTGACCCCAGCCTCAGTCCATTCCTTGTGAAGTTCACTCAAATTCTTGAATCAATTTTGCTTGACAATCCTCATAAGGCTGCGGTTCTCTCGGTTGGTTGTGCATCTTTTTCTTCCACACTTTTTCCTTCCACTCAACTTTCTGTTAACATGCTTGGATACAGCACTCTGTGAACAGCCAGCTTCTTTGGCAATGAATGTTTGTGGCTTACCTAGTGAACCAAACTGAGAGACCATTTTGAAGGCTCAGGAAACCTTTGCAGGTGTTTTGAGTTGATTAACTGATTGGCATGTCACCATATTCTAATTTGTTGAGATAGTGAATTGGTGGGTTTTTGTTAAATGTGAGCCAAAATCATCACAATTAAAAGAACCAAAGACTTAAACTACTTCAGTCTGTGTGCATTGAATTTATTTAATACACGAGTTTCACAATTTGAGTTGAATTACTGAAATAAACGAACTTTTCCACGACATTCTAATTTATTGAGATGCACCTGTATGTATGTATGTATACAGTATCTCACAAAAGTGAGTACACCCCTCACATTTTCATAAATATTTTATTATATCTTTTCATGGGACAACACTGAAGAAATGACACTTTGCTACAATGTAAAGTAGTGAGTGTACAGCTTGTATAACAGTGTAAATTTGCTGTCCCCTCAAAATAACTCAACACACAGCCATTAATGTCTAAACCGCTGGCAACAAAAGTGAGTACACCTCTAAGTGAAAATGTCCAAATTGCGCCCAAAGTGTAAATATTTTGTGTGGCCACCATTATTTTCCAGCACTGCCTTAACCCTGTTACGCATGGAGTTCACCAGAGCTTCACAGGTTGCCACTGGAGTCCTCTTCCACTCCTCCATGACGACATCACAGAGCTGGTGGATGTAAGAGACCTTGCGCTTCCATTTGAGGATGCCCCACAGATGCTCAATAGTGTTTAGGTCTGGAGACATGCTTGGTCAGTCCATCACCTTTACCCTCAGCTTCTTTAGCAAGGCAGTGGTCGTCTTGGAGGTGTGTTTGGGGTCGTTATCATGTTGGAATACTGCCCTGCGGCCCAGTTTCCGAAGGGAGGGGATCATGCTCTGCTTCAGTATGTCATAGTACATGTCACAGTACACTCCCCAGCACTCATGCAGCCCCAGACCATGACACTCCCACCACCATGCTTGACTGTAGGCAAGACACACTTGTCTTTGTACTCCTCACAGTACAAAGACACACACGCTTGACACCATCTGAACTAAATAAGTTTATTTTGGTCTCATCAGACCACAGGACATGGTTCCAGTAATCCATGTCCTTAGTCTGCTTGTCTTCAGCAAACTGTTTGCGGGCTTCCTTCTGGGACGACAGCCATGCAGACCAATTTGATGCAGTGTGCGGCGTATGATCTGAGCAGTGACAGGCTGACCCCCCACCCCTTCAACCTCTGCAGCAATGCTGGCAGCACTCATACGTCTATTCTGCAAAGCCAACCTCTGGATATGATGCTGAGCACGTGCACTCAACTTCTTTGGTAGACCATAGCGAGGCCTGTTCTGAGTGGAACCTGTCCTGTTAAACCGCTGTATGGTCTTGGCCACCGTGCTGCAGCTCAGTTTCAGGGTGTTGGCAATCTTCTTATAGCCTAGGCCATCTTTATGTAGAGCAACAATTCTTTTTTTCAGATCCTCAGAGAGTTCTTTGCCATGAGGTGCCATGTTGAACTTCCAGTGACCAGTATGAGAGAGTGTGAGAGTGATAACACCAAACTTAACACACCTGCTCCCCATTCACACCTGAGACCTTGTAACACTAACGAGTCACATGACACCTGGGAGGGAAAATGGCTAATTTGGCCCAATTTGGACATTTTCACTTAGGGGTGTACTCACTTTTGTTGCCAGCGGTTTAGACATTAATGGCTGTGTGTTGAGTTATTTTGAGGGGACAGCAAATTTACACTGTTATACAAGCTGTACACTCACTACTTTACATTGTAGCAAAGTGTCATTTCGTCAGTGTTGTCCCATGAAAAGATATAATAAAATATTTACAAAAATGTGAGGGGTGTACTCACTTTTGTCAGATAGTGTAATATTATAGGTTGTATTTCTGAGGTCATTCCTACAAGTAAACAAAGTCAGATACACACAGCCACAATCATAGATACACAACATTACATCACTTCCTGAGCTACATTTCAGTTATTCACACTCCACACTCCACACCCACACACACACACACACACACACACACACACACAGCGCACGTCAGACCTTCCGTCTGTTCATAGGGTGTAAAGGTGTGTAAAGTTTGCTTTGTTCCATCTTTAACTTTTACACTCAGTCGTGATGGAGCGTATTGGGTTCATCTGTCTCCTGCTGTGTGTGAGCGTACACTCGGCCAACAGCGGTGAGTGCTTCCACATCACATATATATATTTCTACATCATATATAACCCTTCCTGTATAGCAGCACTGCACAGTACCACACCTACTGAAGTATTCTGTATAATATTACAATGATGTATAAATGCTCTACAGCAGGAGATCTCAAACATTTTAATTATCCTATAAATATATTCCAACTATATACAGTAAATATTAGCTTTTTATTCCAGAACTTTCCACCATTGATATTTAAAATGTGTAAAAATATATATATATATATATATATATATATATATATATATGGGATTAGAAATAAAGTGTATATATGGATTAAAGTTAAATATTAAAGATTTAAATGTACTGATAAAACTCAAACCACCGAGAGGTTTCGTCTTCGTCTTTTTTCAGTAGCACACAGGATGTGGTTTGTTTTAAATGTATTGAGGAACTGATACACGCATATAGAGATGTTTAAACATCTGTAGGAAATAAGTAGGATGGTGGTGGTTTAGTTCAGCACCTTTGATTCATAACCAGTTCTATATTTGGATGGAATTATTCATGTGAAGGCAGCACATAAGGGAAGGTATGACATTCTCTCAAGCCAGACGTCTATCACTCTCTACGCTGGATAGTTTTGTGAATAAACAAAGCCAAGAATGTCCTAACTTTAGAGAACGAGGCAGCTTTACTGACACGGGGTGGGTTTCCTATAATAACATTCTTTTATTAGTGAGCGTTTCCCCCGAAACCCTTCATAATTAATATAGTGTAGAGTCGTGTGCAGTACAATATGACAGGACTTTAAAAATCACACTGTTTACTGAAACTGTATTTTCTCCTGCACTCTGACTGACAGAAAAACAATCTTGTAGAGAGAAAGACGTCTGCATCCTTAAATGTGGCAAAGAGACTAACGGCAACGTGACCTGGAGCAGAGATGTAGATGGAACAAGGGAGAAGATTCTCACCATCTACAAGGACAGAGTTATCAAACACATCACTGATCCAGACAGACGTTACGGCTCAGGAGCGAGTCTGATTCTGAGTATATTTAGAGTCTCGCTCTCAGACGCTGGTCGATATTACTGTAATGAGAACACAGTGGAGCTCAGTGTGAGATCAAAGTATCAGATGAACATGAAAACGGGTAAATTTTTATTATTATTTTTATTTCTTCTGCTGCTTCGTGTTATAATTATACATTATTATTATTATTATTATTATTATCATGTTTTTTAGTCTTAATTATTAAAGTAATTACAAATAACAGAATTTTGAAAATTAATCATTAAAAATATATATTTTTTCATTATTACCATATTGTTATTTATGATTACATATGAACAGGTATCTACAGAGACGTATTGCCTGGTCTTACGTTTATTTTATTTTTCAAATAGTTGTTTATCTTTTGGCAAACACGTCTGAGGTGATGATGTGATTTTGTTTTCAGATGAGTTGGTGGTAACAGCTGCAGTAGGCGGGGGCTGTGTGCTCGTTTTAGTGTCGTTTCTGGTTGTGTGGAGATGTTCATCCAAAAGGAAAGGTGATATTTCATTTAAAATATATACAGTACAGTTTTATTAGCTTCACTACTGAGCTGGAATGCTAACCCGCTAACCTGCTCGGCCCGTTCTTATCTCTTGGGTCATTTGTTTCGGTAGATATACTGCTCACTGCTCACTTTACCTTGGTGATTGTGCAATTTTCAGCTCTGACAGTAGTGCAGCTGCAATTCACAGGTTTATATTAATGCTCTCACTCTAATACAGTCATGTGAAAAAATAAGTGCACCCCATGGAAATTCTTGGCTTTTTTGACATAATTGGACAAGCAAACATTTGATCCTCTTTGAAACAGCTCCTATTATCATTTATTCGACAGAAATATCAATAGATGTGATATTGTTACGGTTGTGGTGGTGAAGATGGATGCAAGTGCAGATAAGGTTTTAATAAAAATGACAAAACAAAACACAAACAGGAACTATGGAACACAAAGGCTTGGAAATAAACCTAGAACAAAGACTTAAATGCAGTAACAGAACAACGGTCAAGGAAGACAAACAAAAGACAATGTGACCAGTGCAAAGCATGACTTATATACAAGTGCTAATCATCCCAAACATGAATCAGGTGCCGATAGTCATGTGACGTGGCCAGGTAAGGTGCAGTGGCTGATGGGAATCGTAGTCTCTAGTCCTTTACCGGTATTTACATGACAGATATTCTTCAATGGAAAAAGTAAGTACACCCTTGACCTCAGAAGCTAGTAATGCCCTCTTTAGCATAAATAACTTCTTCGTCCACCAGGCTTGCTTGGAATTTTTGACCACTCCTCCATGAAATATTCTTTCAGATGCAAGATGTTTGAGGGTTTCTTGCATGTTCTGCCCATTTAAAATCCCCCTACAACATTTCAATGGGATACAAATCTGGTCTCTGACTAGGACATTCCATAACCCTCTGTTTCTTCTTTTTGAGCCATTCCTTGGTGGATTTGCTAGTGCGCTTAGGATCATTATCCTATTGAAAGGTTTACTAACGGTTCAGCTTCAACTTTTGGACAGATGGCCTCACATTATCTTCACTCTTTGATATGATACAGAAGTCTTAGCAGAATCAACGAATGCAAGCTGTCCAGTCCCTGAGGCAGTGAAGCAACCCCAAACCATAACATTTCCACCACTGTGCTTCACAGTTGGTATGAGGTGCTTCTCCTGAAAAGCTGTCTTTGGTCTGCACCAAACATGTCTGCTGTTCCTGTGGCCAAACAACTCTATCTTTGATTCATCTGTCCAGAGCACATTGTTCCAAAAGGCCTGGTCTTTGCCGATATGCTCATTGGCAATCTGCAGTCTTGCAAAGGCTTTTTCCTGACACACCTCCCATGCAGGTCAAATTTGTGCATGCAGGTCAAATCTCTTTCTGATTGTAGAAGCATGCACTTTGACACCAACAGTTGCAAGACTTACTAGCAGATCTTGTGATGAAATTTTGGGGTTCATGGTGACTTCTTTTTGCATCAGACGGTCTTCTTTTGGGCTGAATTTGCTGGGACGGTCAGTCCTGGACAAATTGGCAGTCGTTTGAAATCTGTACCATTTGTAGATGATTTTCCTTACAGTGGAATGATGTATTTCAAATAATTTGGAGACCTTTTTAAATCCCTTGCCAGACTCATAGACATCCACAACCTTATTTCTGAAGGCCTTATAGAACTCTAGATCTTGGCATGATGACACCACACACCTCAATAACAAAGGGAACACCAGACACTAGATATGAGAGAGGGGTATAAATAAAACAGGTTCCACCTGCACTCCCTAAGCAGGTTCCAATCACTGGCACCCGATCTTCAACATCCGATACTAATTTTATGGATTTGAAGGTGTGATAAAGGTAGGGGTGTACTTACTTTTTCCATGTGACTGATCTGTTTTTTTTTTTTTTTTTGTTAATTCAAATTGTGAAAATTTCAAAGAGAATCAAATGTTTGCTCGTCCAAGTATGTCAACAAAGCCAACAAGTTTCATGGGTTGTACTTATTTTTTCACGACTGCACGTTATTGTTTCTAGAGTAACAGCTTAAAAAAGTATCAGAAAAGTAACAGTACCAGATTCGAAAAATGTGTATAATTGTTGATATGGTGACGTTTTCTGTAAGGAAACATTTACGTAACATTGATGGAAGGAGTCTCCAGTGTCAGTGCTTTAGGTCAGAGGTAAAGCTGTAACTTTAAGTTTTCCGACAGAGGAATTTATGCTGTGCGGTTTCTCGTTAACATTACAATCTGTGTTTTTTTTGTCTTATTAACTTTATAGTTTATAAATGCTGAAGTTTATCATTTGTTCATGCAGTTAAAAGAATCTTAATGTAAAACATTTTTAATTCTTCCATCTATAGTGCTGTACACCTGCATTAAAGCCTGACAGAATCCAAAACCCATTTAACTCTTATTATTACCTCTACATTCAGGTAGCACCGCCGAGACACAGCAAGATTCAGCTGAAAAAGGTAATCACTTAAAACATTATCTTCACACACAATGTCACAAAGTTTTATCTGGAGATGAAACCTCATATTTGAAGGGTTCCTATTAGAAGGTGCATTTTAAAGCATTATTATCATGTATTGAAAGTGGAGACATGCAGATGTAGGTAATCAGTTTAATAACAGGGACAGGCTAAGGTCAGGTGAGCTACAAACAGGATATCACAGGACAAGCAAATGCATGTAAATGTAAACAGGAAAAGTGTCAAATCCAGCAAAGATCAGATACCATGTAAGTCTTGGTAATGACAGAGACAAAAGGCAACTGAGCATATACTTCACAATGTTCTGGTGGTAGAAAGTCTCTATATAAAGGGTGTGTGTGTGTGTGTGTGTGTGTGTGTGTGTGTGTGTGTGTGTGTGTGTGTGTGTGTGTGTGTGTGTGTGTGAATGTGTAATATGGATCAGTTGTGCACAATCAGAAGCCTGGTGACTGAGAGCGAAGCAGTGTGTGTGTTATGGGAAGTGGAGTCCATAGCAGCCATGTCTGTAGGCTGCGTTGCATGTTGGGAACTGGAGTCTGTGATGTGAGTTGACCTGACAATTATCAGTCAGGCTCCTGAGTGATGCAGCAGAAAAGCCTTCACCCTATTGTCTGGAGATCGAGTCCCAATGATGCCACAGATATCTG
This sequence comes from Cranoglanis bouderius, assembly GCA_023630585.1. Taxonomy (NCBI): domain Eukaryota; kingdom Metazoa; phylum Chordata; class Actinopteri; order Siluriformes; family Cranoglanididae; genus Cranoglanis; species Cranoglanis bouderius. Next base: position 22,970,947 of record CM042545.1, on the reverse strand, counting down.
TGACCAAGAGAGCAAAATAGGCCGTGCTCTCAGAGTGGGAGGGGCATACTCTCTCTTCCCTGCCAGTCACAGCAACACTAGACATTCATAGGTGTCTGTTAGACTTATGTATGTGGAAAACTGTAGATTTCCTCTGTGTGTGTTACGCAGCCCTGTGACGCAGCTTGAAAAGTTGTGGCTGGCTGACTTTCCATGTCTCAGAGGAAATGTTCTGTAATCGCTGACAAAATTCTGTGGTATAAGAGGAATAAAACACTCAGTGATTTGGAAAATAACATTTTCCACAACATTAAATAAAGCAAACATTATAAAAGCAAACCACATCATTACTACATTACCAACTATAAACTTTTTACTTTGATCCTGAAATATTTTATATGAAAAGAATGGGGATCACTTGTGGATAAGGATAGTGACCCCTAGTGGTGACCCCTACACTCTGTGTCTCAGCAGGATCTTTGGATCTGTACACATCGGTATACATGTACGAGACTCCATCAGCTCCACAACCAGGTGAGTTTACTATGTGGCTTATAAATATACTGCAGAGGCTGCACACTGATTTCTGAATTAACCTGGACTTAACATAAAAAGTTTCACCACTCAGGTGACCGAGAGTAACCCCGAGAGGCCTCCTGCGGCCAGATGCCCCTTTGGAATGCAAAAGACTTTTGCAAACACACACAGAACTTACACCCACAATAGAGAGACCTTTCATGAACCTAAGTCTGGAAAACTTCACGATTAGGTTCATCAGCAGGGGTCAACCGAAACTCTGACCAAGGGCCCGTAAATCTCTGATCTAATCTCTGTTTACGACCACATGTATTATCATCGGAGCCGACAAGGCTAGAAGGAAAACGTCCTCCCTAAAGGTCACCCTGAGGTGACCAAAGACCGGTGGGACATTAGAAGAACACCAGTCCCCTCTTCTGGACATACACACACTCACGCACACACAGTGAAAATGTCTCTTGAATGTAACCTGTAATCATATGTCTAAGATAGTTATAATGTATTCATATATGCATGTGTTGTGTGTTTAGATAACCTAACTATAGTGATTTTAGATAGTTTGAGCTTTAATCGATCTATAGAGGTGTCCTTTAAGCCAGTGCCCCTGTTGAAGGTGAATTTAATTCATTGCTGATTCTCGAGGGTTAAACTGTTGTGTGTTCTGCCATTCTGTAATTTTCAACATTTTTCCTTGTGTTTCTTTCACTTTCCCTGTATTTATGTATTATTTGTTTATACCTAGTTGTGTATATCAGTAGTTTTTACGTAGTTATTAAAATCCATGGTTCTCACCCTGGATCGTCTCTGTTTTTACTCATGGCAAAAGTTCACTATTAACGTTGTTTTTCGCTACGCGCTGTATTTCTTTTAACTTAGAATAAACTATACCTCGTGGCAGAAGAATAATTTATTATTTTAGAGTAATACGAAGACTGCCCTGGTAAGTTTGGTGGACAAACAGATCAAGCTGCTTCGCATTTAATTCTAAAGCTAGACTACAGTAATTAATATAACATTCCCTTTCATGGTCGATTTATATCCATAACTAATCAGAACACGCTTTGATTACAGCTATAGATATATTTCACCCATTTGAGCTAGATTCGCTACATATGTGAAATAATACTTTAGATTTTTTTTTAAACAAGGTTTTGTTGCCAGAACAGAGCCTACTGTTCATTTATGCAGCGTTTTAACTAAAGCAGCAGAATTATAGTATTGCTTTCTATAAGAATGATCAAATAACTTCAGTATATATCAGTTAGTAATCAGTTCCACTTTACTGAGCCAGTCTCGTCCCAGTTGCATGGGCTCTGTGGAAGTGTTGGGACTCAGTCTCGAAGCAGGGTAGAGGACAGTTATGCAGCAGATGGTCAAGAAAACCTTGAGCAATGGTCAAGAACTGCTCTCCAGCCTCCTTTCTCTCTGGTGAATGGTTGAATACACACCAGGATACCCCTGTGAACTGCTTGTATGACGTAACTGGCTCACCTCCCTGCTCACACAATGCCGACACCCACTTCAGAACTTTCCTGGTGAGCAGGTTAAGGAAGCGTGCGATTTTCTGTTGTTCCGTCCTCCTGGAACACCTTCTGTCTACCTTCCTTCTGTAGGTAATCAGTTTAATAACAGGGACAGGCTAAGATCAGGTGATCTACAAACAGGATATCACAGGATGAGCAAATGCATGTAAATGTAAACAGGATAAGTGTCAAGTCCAGCAAAGATCAGATACAATATAAGGCTTGGTAACGACAGAGACAAAAGGCAACTGAGCATATACTTCACAATGTTCGAGTCCCAGTGATGCCACAGATATCTGTGACCAAGAGAGCAAAATAGGCCGTGCTCTCAGAGTGGGAGGGGCATACTCTCTCTGCCCTGCCAGTCACAGCAACCCTAGCCATTCATAGGTGTCTGTTAGACTTATGTATGTGGAAAACTGTAGATTTCCTCTGTGTGTGTTACGCAGCCCTGTGACGCAGCTTGAAAAGTTGTGGTTGGCTGACTTTCCATGTCTCAGAGGAAATGTTCTGTAATCTTGTCATGTTGTTGACAAAATTCTGTGGTATAAGAGGAATAAAACACTCAGTGATCTGGAAAATAATATTTCCCACAGCAATAAATAAAGCAAACATTATAAAAGCAAACCACATCATTACTACATTACCAACTATAAACTTTTTACTTTGATCCTGAAATATTTTATATGAAAAGAATGGGGATCACTTGTGGATAAGGATAGTGACCCCTAGTGGTGACCCCTACACTCTGTGTCTCAGCAGGATCTTTGGATCTGTACACATCGGTATACATGTACGAGACTCCATCAGCTCCACAACCAGGTGAGTTTACTATGTGGCTTATAAATATACTGCAGAGGCTGCACACTTTATGCAAACAACTGAAAATAAAAACAGTCCTTAATAATCCAAAATGTGCAGCATGTATGTGAAATAATACTTTAGATTTACTTTAGAACAAGGTTTTGTTACCAGAACAGAGCCTACTGTTCATTTATGCAACATTTTAATTAAAGGAGCAGAATTATAGGATCGCTTTCTCTAAAAATGATCAAGTAACTTCAGTATATCAGTTAGTAATCACATTGTATTTCTCTGCCCTTAGCAGGTCCCCAGCAGATCCCAAAAGATGGAGACAGACTTTAACACACAGAAAATGTCCTTTTGTATTTGAAATCTCATTCTCACACTTTTTGTTTACTTTTTTGTTTGTTTGGGTGGGTAGGTAGGTTGGTAGGTAGGTAGATAGATAGATAGATAGATAGAAACTTTATTGATCCTGATGGAAATTGCAGCATTACAGTAGTGGTAAAAGACAAACATTCAGAGATAACCATAAATACAATAAGATATCACAGAGTAAAAAACAACAAAAGAAAACAAAAAAAAAACAAGGGGAGGGAGGGGGGGTTGATTTGTCTCTATAGAAAAGATAGAAAAGAATATAGAAAAGTATAAACAAAGGCACTTGCCATGAGGTAGTTCTACTACTACTACTACTACTACTACTATTAATAGCAACAGCAGCAACACAGGTTCAGCTACTACTGCTAACATTACAAATAATAATGGACTCCTAGAACAGAGCTGGTCTTCCTAATCAGTTTGTTGTGTTTCTCTCTGGCCTCGGCACCGATACCATTCCCCCAGCACACAACAGTATACAACAACATGGAAAAGTGCACTGGCTACAAATGACTGGTAGAACACCCACAGGAGTGATGTGCACACATCTAATGATCACAACCTCCTCAGAAAGTACTTGGACACTTCTTGTACACAGCATCTGGACTGATATTCCAATCCGGTTTGTCATTTAATGCAGGCCCAGGTACTTACATGTGTTCGCTATCTCCACATCCTCTCCATCAGAGGTGACAGGCGATAGGTGGGGCCTGGACCTCCTGAAGTCCACCACCATCTCTTATTTTTCTTGCCAATGTTCAGCTGCAGTTTGCACCACTCAGCAAAGTTCTCCACCAAAGCCATGTACTCATCCTCCTGCCCATATATCTTATTTTATATCTAAATTCTGAGCTGTACAGATGAGACACCTTGAGAAGCCCCAGTGCTGCACATAGCCATATCTGACTCACCAGTTAGGTAGTCCACAGCAGGTTGAAATTGTGCTTGTTGAACATCTCGTTCCATATTTATAATAAGCTCCACTCTTCTGAGAAGGCTTTCTACTAGATTTTGGGGCGTGGCTGTGAGGATTTGTGTTCATTCAGCTACGAGAGCATTAGTGAGGTTGAGTTCAGGCGCTGATGTTGATGTGAGGAGGCTCCAGTTCCAGTTCATCCCAAAGGTGTTCAGTGGGGTTGAGGTCAGGGCTCTGTGCAGGACACTCCAGTTCTTCTACCTTATTCCAACCTTCACACACCATGTCTTCATGGAGCTCGCTTTGTGTACAGGGTCATCATCATGCTGGAACAGTGTTTGGGTCTCTTAGTTCCAGTGAAGGGAAATTGTAATGCTTCAGCGTACAGAGACGTTCTATACAACTGTGGAACAGTTTGTGGAAGAAACACATGTGGGTGATCAGGGGTTCACATAATGCATTTCTGTTATATTTGTGATATAATGTATAAATATTATATATATATATATATATATATATATATATATATATATATATATATATATATATATATATATATATATATAGAGTGCATTTTACATAAATAATTTGCGTGCCTGTAATACAGAAAGTGTCGAAATTCTTTCTGATTCAAATATGATGCCATTCAAATACTTCTCTTTTCTATCACTTCTCTTTTTTTCTCACACATCTATCATTACACTCGTCTTAAATGTTTTTCATTTTTAGTTAAAATCCCCAAAACCATATTTACCATAATCACAAATATTATATAATATTACATGTTGTATTTCTGAGGTCATGCCCACAAGTAAACAAAGTCAGATACACACAGCCACAACCATAGATACACAACATTGCATCACTTCCTGAGCTACATTTCAGTTATTCACACTCCACACACACACACACACACACACACACACACACACACACACACACACACACACACACACACAGCGCACGTCAGACCTTCCGTCTGTTCATAGGGTGTAAAGGTGTGTAAAGTTTGCTTTGTTCCATCTTTAACTTTTACACTCAGTCGTGATGGAGCGTATTGGGTTCATCTGTCTCCTGCTGTGTGTGAGCGTACACTCGGCCAACAGCGGTGAGTGCTTCCACATCACATATATATATATTTCTACATCATATATAACCCTTCCTGTATAGCAGCACTGCACAGTACCACACCTACTGAAGTATTCTGTATAATATTACAATGATGTATAAATGCTCTACAGCAGGAGATCTCAAACATTTTAATTATCCTATAAATATATTCCAACTATATACAGTAAATATTAAGCACATTATGCAGATGAAACAAAAAAAACAACAATATATATTGGGTCAGAAATACAGTGTATATATGGATTAGATTAAAATGCAATGATAGATACCAAACCTCAGAGAGGTGTCTTCTTCTTCATTCAGGAGTACACATGCATTGAGGTATTGATACTGTAAGCACAAATAGACTGAGGTGGGTAGAGGAGCCAAAACTTTTAATCAAGTACAACTAAAACTACTTTTATATATATATATATATATATATATATATATATATATATATATATATATATATATATATATATATATATATATATATATATATATATATATATATATATATATATAGTATATTAGTATACTATAATATAGTCACTAGTTACTTGGGATCTGATTAAAATGAAGGGAAAATCCTGAATCTCAGACCACATGGAGAACTGTAAGTCTCACCTCTCCCTGAAAGTCTGTCTGTTCTGTTTATATGATATAAAACCTGGGTTCAAGATGAAGCACCGTATCCCAGTCCTGTGATGGGTACAATAACACACAACCTGTCATTTTCAACACAAAATCTCACACACACCCCAAAAAAACAAACATTTTCCCTACGGTTGACTGTCTTTATTTTCACAACATGTTGACAACACAAACTTGTCAGCATCTGCATTTAAACACGACAACACAGAACAAAAGAACAGACTGGAACACAACAGAAGAGAAAGTGTGTGTAGAGAAAGAGAGAGAGAGAGAGAGAGAGTGTGTGTGTGTGTGTGTGTGTGTGTGTGTGTGTGTCCTGTCTCCATCGTGGTTCTTGCGTCCATATTCAGACCACTGCAGCGTATCATGAGACTCGCGACCTCATTATACGTGATATAAATTGATTATTAAAACTACATATACTCATTGATATTTAACACTAACAGAGGAACGCCACCGAATGTAGTGAAGTAAAAGTACATTTCTGTGATTAAAAGTTAACATGAGTAAGAATATAAGTATGGCCAGTTAAACCTACTCTAAAAGGTATTCGAGTAAATGTAACGAAGCAAATGTAGTGTGTTACTACCCACCTCTGATTATACAGATGTTTAAACATCTGTAGGAAATAAGTAGGATGGTGGTGGTTTAGTTCAGCAGGCCTTTGTTTCATAACCAGTTCTATATTTGGATGGAATTATTCATGTGAAGGCAGCACATAAGGGAAGGTATGACATTCTCTCAAGCCAGACGTCTATCACTCTCTACGCTGGATAGTTTTGTGAATAAACAAAGCCAAGAACGTCCTAAGTTTACAGAACGATGCAGCTTTACTTCACACTGTTTACTGAAACTGTATTTTCTCCTGCACTCTGACTGACAGAAAAACAATCTTGTAAAGAGAAAAACGTCTGCATCCTTAACTGTGGCAAAGAGACTAACGGCAACGTGACCTGGAGCAGAGATGTAGATGGAACAAGGGAGAAGATTCTCACCATCTACAAGGACAGAGTTATCAAACACATCACTGATCCAGACAGACGTTACGGCTCAGGAGCGAGACTGATTCTGAGTATATTTAAATTCTCGCTCTCAGACGCTGGTCGATATTACTGTAATGAGAACACAGTGGAGCTCAGTGTGAGATCAAAGTATCAGATGAACATGAACATGAATTGTAAGTGGTCTGAACATTGATTAAAATTACAACTCCCTCACACAATTATTATTTTAGAGTTTTATTATATATAGTTTATTTTTTTTTAATGATTTTTATAATCTTCTGCAGCTTCCTGTTATAAGTATAAATTAGTATTATGATCATTTTATTTAGTATTCTTATATTATTATTAACATAATTACAAATAAATAACGTAATTTTGAAAATGAATAATTCATAAATGCTATCTCTATTATTACCATATTATTATGTACAGTGGTGCTTGAAGGTTTGTCAACCCTTTAGAATTTTCTACATTTCTGCATAAATATGATCTAAAACATCATCAGAAGTCCTAAATTAAACAAATGAGAACCCAATTAAACAAATGAGACAAAAAATATTATACTTGGTCATTTATTTATTGAGGAAAATAACTGTTGATCAGTCCTGCACATCGGCTTGGAGGAGTTTTAGCCCGTTCCTCAGTACAGAACAGCTTCAACTCTGGGATGTTGGTGGGTTTCCTCACATGAACTGCTTGCTTCAGGTTCTTCCACAACATTTCTATTGGATTAAGGTCAGGACTTTGACTTGGCCATTCCAAAACATTAACTTTATTCTTCTTTAACCATTCTTTGGTAGAACGACTTGTGTGCTTAGGGTCTCTGTCTTGCTGCATGACCCACTTTCTCTTCAGATTCAGTTCACAGACAGATGTCCTGATATTTTCCTTTAGAATTTACTGGTATAATTCAGAATTCATTGTTCCATCAATGATGGCAAGGCGTCCTGACCCAGATGCAGCAAAACAGCCCCAAACCATGACACTACCACCAGCATGTTTCACAGATGGGATAAGGTTCTTACATAACGCTTCTCATTTAAAGCAAAAAGTTTTATTTTGGTCTTATCCATACACAAAACATTTTTCCATTAGCCTTCTGGCTTCTCCACATGATCTTTAGCAAACTGCAGAGGGGCAACAATGTTCTTTTTGGAGAGCTTTCTCCTTGCAACCCTGCCATGCACACCATTGTTGTTCAGTGTTCTCCTGATGGTGGACTCATGAACATTAACATTAGCCAATGTGAGAGAGGCCTTTAGTTGCTCAGAAGTTACACTGGGTTCCTCATGGACTATTACACGTCTTGCTCTTGGAGAAATCTTTGTTGGTCTCCACTCCTGGAGAGGGTAACAATAGTCTTGAATTTCCTCCATTTGTACACAATCTGTCTGACTGTGGATTGGTGGAGTCCAAACTCTTTAGAGATGGTTTTGTAACCTTTTCCAACCTGATGAGCATCAACAACTCTTTTTCTGAAGTCCTCAGAAATCTCCTTTGTTCGTGCCATGATACACTTCCACAAACATGTGTTGTGAAGATCAGACTCTGATAGATCCCTGTTCTTTAAATAAAACAGGGTGCTCACTCACACCTGATTGTCATCCCATTAACTGAAAACCCCTGACTCTAATTTCAAAAGTTTCAAGCACCATTGTATGATCATATATGAACAGGTATCTACAGAGACGTATTGCATGGTCTGAATTTTATTTTATTTTTCAAATAGTTGTTTATCTTTTGGCAAACACATCTGAGGTGATGATGTGATTTTGTTTTCAGATGAGTTGGTGGTAACAGCTGCAGTAGGCGGGGGCTGTGTGCTCGTTTTAGCATCACTTCTGGTTGTGTGGAGATGTTCATCCAAAAGGAAAGGTGATATTTTATTTAAACTATATACAGTATTAGTTTTGCTTTACTACTGAGCTGGAATGCTAACCCGCTAACCTGCTCGACCTGTTCTTATCTCTTGGGTCATTTGTTTTGTTAGATATACTGCTCACTGTATATTTTACATTAGTGACTGCAATTTTCTAGAACAGCTGCTCTGACAATAGTGCAGGTTTATATTAATGCACTTGTTCTTTTTCGTTATCGTTTCTATAGTAACAGCTCATTCACAAGGACTCGTACAGCAGACACTTCACATTATCAGATTAAAAAAATTATGTAATTGTTGATATGGTGACAAGTTTTCTGTAAGGAGATGTTTATGTAACATTTATGGAAGGAGTCTCCAGTGTCAGTGCTTTGTAACAAGCAGAAAACGTTAAGTTTTCAGACATCTTCAACTTTATAGTTGCTGAAGTTTATCATGCAGTAAACACTGTCAGTTAAAAGAATCTTTATATAAAACATTTTTAATTCTTTCATCTATAGTGTTGTTCACCTGCATTAAAGCCTGACAGAATCCACAACCCATTTAACTCTTATTATTACCTCTACATTCAGGTAGCACCGCCGAGATACAGCAAGATTCAGCTGAAAAAGGTAATCACTTAAAACATTATCTTCACACACAATGTCACAAAGTTTTATCTGGAGATGAAACCTCATATTTGAAGTGTTCCTAGAAGACACATTTTAAAGCATTATCAGTCAGGCTCCTGAGCGGTGCAGCAGAAAAACCTTCACCTTATCATCTGGAGATCGAGTCCCAATGATGCCACAGATATCTGTGACCAAGAGAGCAAAATAGGCCGTGCTGTCAGGGTGGGAGGGGCATACTCTCTCTCCTCTGTCAGTCACAGCAACACTAGCCAATCATAGTGGAACTTATGTATGTGGAAGACAGTAGATTTCCTCTCTGTGTGTTATGCAGCCCTGTGACGCAGCTTGAAAAGTTGTGGTTGGCTGACTTCACATGTCTCAGAGGAAATAGTATGTAATTGTTGGTAAATTGCTGTGGTATAAGAGGAATAAGACACTCAGTGATCTGGAAAATGATCAACTTTGGGGTGTTAACATTAACCTTTCATCAGACCACAACATTATTATTATTATTATTATTATTATTATTATTATTATTATTATTATTATTATTTTACTATAAAAGCACATCACATCATTACTGCATTACTAACTATAAACTTTTTTACTAATGATCCTGAAATTTTGTACAACCCCAATTCCTAAAAAGTTGGGACGCTGTGTAAAATGTAAATAAAAACAGAATGCAGTGATTTGCAAATCTCATAAACCCATATGTTATTCACAATAGAACATAGAAAACATATCAAATGTTTAAACTGAGGAAATGTAGCATTTTAAGGAAAAAATAAGGTAATTTTGAATTTGATGGCCGCAACACGTCTCAAAAAAGTTGGGATGGGGGCAACAAAAGGCTGGAAAGGTAAGTGTTACTAAAAAGAAACAGCTGGAGGTTAATTGACAACAGGTCAGTAACATGATTGGGTATAAAAAGAGTATCTTAAAGAGTCTCTCGGAAGTAAAGATGAGCAGAGGTTCACCAATCTGAAAAAACTGTCTACAATTTGTGGAACAATTTCAGAATAATGTAGCGAATCAGCTTTAAAAATGAAAGAAAAGCGCACGCTTGGATTCAAAGCACCTTTTTAAAGGAGACAAGAGTTTTAAAGCGTGCCCGCATTATCTACCAGAATATGTAGTGGAAATTAGCTGTTTGGGTTAATTTGATATATTCTCCACCATTTTACGTAAGTAAAAATTAGTTGTTAAATCGAGCTATCTTTATTCTCCTCCAAAGATGTCAGAGAGATTAACAGATCAGCTTGTAAAGGGAAATTTGACTAATTTAGTATTACTGATCAACTATTCGTCCAGCGATAAGTTGAAACTAGTGTATTCATCAATTATGCATTAGATATTACCGTCGTGGCCTCCGGCAATAATATCCTAAACATAGTGACACATTATTCTTAGAGCATGTAGCAGAATCGCAATTCAAGGCAATAGACACTTGTAAGCAAAAAGAACACGTATTTAAGAACAGACGAGACTTTATTGAACTATTCTATGACACAGAAACTAATCTAATATATAAAACACACGCACGCACGCACACATGCACACACACACACACACACACACACACACACACACACACACACACACACACACAAACGGGTGATGATGAAGGGTAAATGAAGTTCCGAGTCTCTAGCGTTGCATGCTATTTCACAGACCATGATCTGAACGAACCATCAACTTATTAATTTATCTTCACTTCCTTTAGAAGGGCTCAACTTATTATAGACACCAGATTAGCTAGATTCTGGGGTATTGCGCTTGCCTTAGCTGTGTTGAAGGGATTTCCTGGTTACGTCGTGGTGTCGTCGGCGGTCTGGTCGGTGAGAGGCGTCTCGGAAGACCAATCGGAATGCTGAGTGGAATGAAGGCGGGAGGCTTGAAAAGCAGGCGGCGGCTCTCGCTGGGTCCCCAGGCCGAGGTAAACGTGATCTGATCTCTCCGACGTTGATTGGCTCTGGAGACCCTCCACCGACCCCGTCCTTTGAAACATGCCAAGAAGCAAGAGACACGAGAGAGAGCGAAGCAAGTGACGACCTCAAACTTGTGTTCTTAGGATTTTAACACTTCCTGGGCTAGTCCAGCCCAGAGTGCTTCCTCCAATCAATATTGTCTTTGGGCGGGGTGTTAGCCAGATTCTCCACCTATTATGCTAATCAGCCCCTTGTCCATGTGGATGAGTGGTTCCGCACTCTTCAATGATGAGTGGATTATTAAACTTTGTCCTGAAACTTGCATGTACATATCAGAACAATCTACACAAATTTCCTTACTCATATGATTTAGGAAATCACTCAATGAACACATACATACCAAACATGACATGTTTGACTATACTTAAAGTACATTGCTAATATTTAAAACACAATGATCCTCCTAGGGCTACTACACTAATACATGATTAAATGAAATAATTAGTGGCAACTTAAAGGTGATACACATGACGAAAAAATAGAACAACACATGGTAGGACATAGGTGATTGCAGTTGTTCAAAGATGTATTAATTCCCACAGTCGTTGCTCCTGGTAGGCACCGATTGTGGAATGTGCGAGTCCTTGTGTGGAATTGTGGAATGTGTAATCTTTGGGACTGAGCGAAAAGGTCTCTCCTTTCTTCCACAATTTATTGGCCTTACTGGTCTGGCCCAAAAAGGCCTAAATCACTGCATTTGAGAGCAGTTTCTGTGGTCGAGAGGGTTCAGCCCTGGGTCAAGGAGGCCTTTAACGCTTGCCGTGTTGGTGGAGATAAGGCGGATGCACATGCTGGATTTAAGTGGCTCCTGGGTGTCTGGGGTGGATTCCTTGTTTTATGGCTCCCTGAGTGGAGACATTTTGGTCCAGAGTTTCTTGTGGGTTCTCTGGCTGAGAAGGCCCATTGTTTTATTTCTTCTGGTTATAATTGTGTGAATTATATGATGCTGCTTGTGCTGAGGCATTACAATAATGTTCCTCAACATAAAATTGCCAAAGACTATGAATATCTCATCATCTACAGTACATAATATCATCAAAATATTCCAAGAATCTGGAGAAATCCCTGTGAGCAAGGGACAAGGGCGAAAGTCAATATTGCATGCCCGTGATCTTCGGGCCCTCAGGCGGCACTGCATTAAAAACAGGCCTGATTCTGTAATGGAAATCACTGCATGGGCTCAGAAACTCCTCCAGAACTCATTGTCTGTGAACACAGTTTGCCGTGACATCCACAAATGCAGGTTAAAGCTCTATCATTCAAAGAAGAAGCCGTATGTGAACATGATCCAGAAACGCTGCCATCTTCTCTGGGCCAAAGCTCATTTAAAATGGACTGAGGCAAAGTGGAAAACTGTTCTGTGATCAGACGAATCGAAATTTGAAATTCTTTTTGGGAACCATGGACGCAGCGTCCTCTAAACTAAAGAGGACTAAAGAGGAGAGGGACCATCCGGCTTTTTATCAGTGCTCAGTTCAAAAGCCTGCATCACTGATGGCATGGGGGTGCATTAGTGCCTATGGAATGGGCAGCTTGCACATCTGGAAAGGCCCCATCAATGCTGAAAGGCATATACAGGTTTTAGAGCAACATCTGCTTCCATCCAGATTCCATCTTTACTTCTGAGAGACTCCACCTCTCTAAGATACTCTTTTATACCCAATCATGTTACTGACCTGTTGCCAATTAACCTAATTAGTTGCAAAATGTTCCTCCAGCTGTTTCTTTTTAGTAACCCAACTTTTTTGAGACATGTTGCCACCATCAAATTAAAAATTACCTTATTTTTTCTTTAAAATGGTACATTTACTCAGTTTAAACATTTGATATGTTTTCTATGTTCTATTGTGAATAACATATGGGTTTATGAGATTTGCAAATCATTGCATTCTGTTTTTATTTACATTTTACACAGTGTCCTAACTTTTTTGGAATTGGGGTTCACTTGTGGATAAGAATAGTGACCCCTAGTGGTGACCCCTACACTCTGTGTCTCAGCAGATGCTCCGGATCAAGTACACATCTATGAGTCTATTTATGAGATTCCATCAACTCTACAACCAGGTGAGTTCACTATGAATGTAGAGTTCCTTTATTTATGTGGCTTATAAATACAAATTACTCAGAATGAGAAAGTGAGCTTCATAAACTAATGTTTTTCAGAATTGACAGGCTAATAGTACAAAATATGCAGCATGTATGTGAAATAATACTTTAGATTTTTTTTAAAACAAGGTTTTGTTGCCAGAACAGAGCCTAGTGATCATTTATGCAACATTTTAACTAAAGGAGCAGAATTATAGGATCGCCTTCTCTAAGAATGATCAAATAACTTCAGTATATCAGTTAGTAATCAGTTTGCATTTCTCTGCCATTAGCAGGTCCCCAGCAGATCCCAATCGATGGATTTTACCATCTGGCTACACATCCAGGAATCCAGATGACACGTTAACACTCACAAAATGTCCTTTTTTATTCTCATTCTCATGCTTTTTGTTTACATTTTTGTTTGTCTATAGAAAATCATCATACCCCTTTGAAATAATCACTTTTTTGTCTTACAGCCTGAAATCAAAACCCATTAAAAATATATTTTTTGTCCCAGCTATATTTGCACATTCTGCCTTAAAACATTCAAGTAACGTAAATAGGCAACAGTTCGGAAACATAAAAAAAAGAAAACTAGAATAACAGAGTTGGAAAAGTGATCAGTCCCATGGTTTAATACTTCGTAGAGTCACCTTTTGCTTTAATTACAGCCATCAATCTGTTTGGATATGTCTCTATTAGCTTTGTGCACCTAGAGTTTGTTTGAGTTCAGTCACATTTCGTGGTGAGTGGCGATTGACTGCTGTCTTCAAGTCCATCCACAGATTTTCAATTGGATTTAGGTCAGGGCTCTGACTTGGCCACTGAAGGACATTCATCTTCCTATCCTTAAGCCACTGTGTAGTTTTTTTGGCGGTGTGTTTAGGGTCGATGTCGTGCTGGAAGATGAACCACCTGCCCATCTTCAGCTGTCTAGCAGAGGGCCGCAGGTTTTCCTCAAGTATTTGGGTGTACTTGGCAGCATCCATTTTCCCTTCAATCCTGACCAACTGCCCAGTTCCCGCTGAAGAGAAACACCCCCACAACATAATATTGCCACCACCATGCTTCACATTAGGTATGGTGTGTTTTGGGTGGTGTGGCATTAGAATCATCCAAGTGGTTTTTTGCAAACCTTTTTCAGAAGAGGCTTCTTTCTTGCCACCCTGCCATACAGGCCAGCTTTGTGAAAAGCTTGTGAGATTGTTGTCACATGCACAGACCGACCAGTCTCAGCCATAAGGACTTGTAAGTCCTTCAAAGTTGCTATTGGCCTCTTGGTAGCTTCCCTGATCAATATCCTCCTGGCTCGGTCATCCCGTTTGGAGGGACAGCCCGATCTAGGCAAGGTGTTGGTGGTGCCATACGCTTTCACTTCTTAATAATGCTCTTAACAGTACTCAGAGGGATAGTTAAACCCTTTGAAATCTTTTTGTATCCTTCTCATAACTTGTGCCTTTCTGCAACTTTGTCCTGGAGCCCTTTTGAAAGCACCTTTCCAACCATGGTGTATTCTTTGCGTTGCCATGCAACTACTAGTAATGGATTCATCATGGAACAGCCGGTTTTCTTATGAAGTAATCAGAACCACTGTAATTGATGTCAGGTGGGGGGCGATTAGCAGGGTGTGTGATCTGGGAAGTGACTGGTTGTACCTGAGCAAGTTTATAAATGGTTACTCTAAGGAGGCTGATCACTTATCCAAACTAGGTATTTCACTAATTAAATTTTAATAATTGTTCAGAATTTTTAAAAATGTTATTTCCACTCAGATGTCGAGGGTTATAATGTGTAAATACAGCTGGCAAAAGTTAGATTTAATTTATTTTAATTTCCAGGGTGTAATGTGGCAAAAGGTAAGGATTTTGACAGGGTATGATGATTTTCTATAGGTACTGTAGATAGATAGATAGATAGATAGATAGATAGATAGATAGATAGATAGATAGATAGATAGATAGAAATTTTATTGATCTCACTGGAAATTGCAGCATTACAGTAGCGGTAAAAGACAAACATTCACAGATAACCATAAATACAACAAGATATCACAGTGAAAAAAATGGCAGATGCTGAGTAGACGTGTGGGTTGTAGGAGTGGTGTGGGGGCGGGGAGTTGCTGTTGTCCAGAGATGAGAGGCATTGATTTGTGATTGTTGTTGTTTGATAATAAACGTCTATACTTTTTATAGTTGAATGTGATGTCTGTAACCACTGCTGGAATTGTTGACTGTTGACTAATTATGGCTAAGTCTATTATAAGTCTATTAGCAGTTTGGAATATCTGAACTGTGTTGCACATTATTCTGTTACTATATTTCATATGAGTATAAAAACGTATTTGTTAGAATAATGTATTTTTGTTAGTCAAGTTCATAATGTCTACACTCACTGTACACTTTAATAGGAACACTTGTACACCTGTTCATTTATGCAGTTATCCAATCAGCCAATCATGTGGCAGCAGCACAATGCATAAAATCATGCAGATACAGGGTTAGGGTAACTCTAACCCTAACTCTAACCCTAACCCTAACCCTTGAAGTTGGTTTACAAAACAAGACAAAAAAGCGAACACTAAGCAAATTCATGAACATAACATTAACTTCGTTGACCTTACCTTAGGTGTGTTCAAATAGTATGATAGTATGAGTCCACCATCTTGGACACCTAGGTACGGCAACACCACTTGGACAAACGCGCAGAACTGAGGTAAAAGTTTGTTATAGTTATGATTATGATTACATTTGCTAATGATTATTTCAGATGGTTTTATGTAGTTGCCTGTCGTAGCAGAGCATTTTTTTTCAATAGAATTCAATTCATAAAAGTTTCAAGAACAATTGCCAAAGCATCAAACAATTTGTCCAAATATTTGGACGGTACACAATAACAGCAACATTATGCTGTGACACACAATCATGCAACTGACATTGACAACTTTTGAACTGAATTGACAATTCATATGTCGATTTCCTGCACCTGTCTTCCACGTCCACAGACGTCCAAAAAAACACTTAGCCAGACGTTCAAATATTGAACTGCATATCTACGTCCGAGAGGTGTCATGGTCAGACGTCCAGAGACTGAACCTGATTTGCACGTCCTGCAGACATACAGATATGATCCTGGACCAAGCAACGAAGTATAGACATGATCTGGCAGACGTTTCATGATTGCTGGGATATACATATACATATATATATATATATACACTCACACTCACACACACACACACACACACACACACGATTACATCACTTCCTGAGCCATATCTTACTTCTACACACTTCTCATAAAACTGCAGTTCAGAGCGTTGTTCACTCTGTTCTTATGGTATAAAGTTTGTTCTGTTTTATTATAAACTTTCACACTCAGTCATGATGAAGCGTACTGGGTTCATCTGTGTCCTGCTGTGTGTGAGCGTACACACGGCCAACAGCGGTGAGTGAAAAGCAGACTTATTTTAATACATAATTACTGACGGTGTTTTTAATTATAAGTATAAATATTAATGTAGTGCATTGCCTGGATTAAACAAATGATCTAGATATTTATAATTGAATATGTTTTTTTTTTTTTTTCTAAAAAGGTTATTTAACATTTTTATTTATTTATTTATTTATTTATTTATTTATTTATGGTCTTTAATACCTTTAAAAAAAGATTCAAGACTACAGTTTTATTTCTTCTCAGTTGTATTAATTTTCGACAAAATGACTTTTCAAAAGCTTTAGCGAAACACATTCTTCTCCTCTCGGTTTCTTCTGTCATGTCTTCTCCATGAAAGTGTCAGGCAGCTGAGGTGAGTGATACTTTCATTGGGAGTAGAAACAAGCAAACAGGTCCCCAAAACTTTTAGCAAAAATGTAGTCAAGAGTGATTTACAAACAGGATATCCAGTCAAAACCAGAATCACAAAAACCAGAGGAACAAACACAGACTCGAAGGCTTGTTATGTCAGATGCAAAATACAGAACTGAGTGGGTACTTTGGCAATAGTATCTAATTATAGGTTGTGTGTGTGTGTGTGTGTGTGTGTGTGTGTGTATATGTGTGATTGGAACCGGGTTTGTTGTAATCAGGTGAGAGTGAACATGTCGGCGTGTGAGGTGACCGTCCCTACGTCCCAAGTGGCATACTTATACTATATACTAAAAGTATGTACTCTTTTTGTGAAGAAAAAGTACATACTTTTGAGTGTGTATTAAAAGAGTATGCGAATATTGGGACATACTAACACGTCATGTAACGGAAGAGAACGCTGTTGCCCGGAAGAGAACGCTGTCAATGTAAACAAACTCCTCGATGCATTTCAACCTTTCTTCTTCCATTATTCCTTATATAATTTATAGCATATTAGTTTATCATTCTCTTGATTTATTTTTCCACATTTCATTTACACCTCTCTAAAATGCGTCCTTGAATTTGGTGAAGGAAACCATCACAAAACTCCTCCTCCCCTGTTCAAGGAGTTGTTGGTAATATATTAGCTGAAAAAGTGTCCACGGATCCACACTTCAAAAATCTACCAGAAATAGTACAGCCGTGGCCAAAAGTTTTGAGAATGACACAAATATTAATTTTTACAAAGTCTACTGCTTCAGTGTTTTTAGATCTTTTTGTCAGATGTTACTGTTACTGAAGTATAATCACAAGCATTTCATAAGTGTCAGTGGCTTTTATTGACAATTACATGAAGTTTATGCAAAGAGTCAATATTTGCAGTGTTGACCCTTCTTTTTCAAGACCTCTGCAATTCGCCCTGGCATGCTGTCAATCAACTTCTGGGCCACATCCTGACTGATGGCAGCCCATTCTTGCATTATCAATGCTTGGAGTTTGTGGGTTTTTGTTTGTCCACCCGCCTCTTGAGGATTGACCACAAATTCTCAATGGGATTAAGGTCTGGGGAGTTTCCTGGCCATGGACCCAAAATGTCGATGTTTTGTTCCCCGAGCCACTTCGTTATCACTTTTGTCTTGTGGCAAGGTGCCCCATCATGCTGGAAAAGGCATTGTTCGTCACCAAACTGTTCTTGGATGATTGGGAGAAGTTGCTCTCTGAGGATGTTTTTGTACCATTCTTTATTCATGGCTGTGTTCTTAGGCAAAATTGTGAGTGAGCCCACTCCCTTGGCTGAGAAGCAACCCCACACATGAGTGGTCTCAGGATGCTTTACTGTTGGCATGACACAGGACTGATGGTAGCGCTCACCTTTTCTTCTCTGGACAAGATTTTTTCCAGATGCCCCAAACAATCGGAAAGGGGATTCATCAGAGAAAATAACATTACCCCAGTCCTCAGCAGTCCAATCCCTGTACTTTTTGCAGAATAGCAGTCTGTCCCTGATGTTTTTCCTGGAGAGAAGTGGCTTATTTGCTGCCCCTCTTGACACCAGGCCATCCTCCAAAAGTCTTCGCCTTACTGTGCGTGCAGACGCACTCACACCTGCCTGCTGCCATTCCTGAGCAAGCTCTGCACTGGTGGTGCCCCGATCCCACAGCTGAATCAACTTTAGGAGACGGTCCTGGCACTTGCTGGACTTTCTTGGGTGCCCTGAAGCCTTCTTCACAACAGTTGAAGCTCTCTCCTTGAAGGTCTTGATGATCCGATAAATGGTTGATTTAAGTGCAATCTTACTAGCAGCAATATCCTTGCCTGTGAATCCCTTTTTGTGCAAAGCAATGATGGCTGCACGTGTTTCCTTGCAGGTAACCATAGTTAACAGAGGAAGAACAATAATTTCAAGCACCACCCTCCTTTTAAAGCTTCCAGTCTGTTATTCTAACTCAGTCAGCATGACAGAGTGATCTCCAGCCTTGTCCTCGTTAACACTCTCACCTGTGTTAACGAGAGAATCACTGACATGATGTCAGCTGGTCCTTTTGTGGAAGGGCTGAAATGCAGTGGACATGTTTTTTTGGGATTAAGTTCATTTTCATGGCAAAGAGGGACTTTGAAATTAATTGCAATTCATCTGATCACTCTTCATAACATTCTGGAGTATATGCAAATTGCCATCATAAAAACTGAGGCAGTAGACTTTGTAAAAATTAATATTTGTGTCATTCTCAAAACTTCTGGCCACGGCTGTAGACCATCCGCGTACCTTTGGGATCCTCATTTCAACATATTACCGTTTGGGAAGCACTAATTCTCATCTCGGATACTATTTAGCCAATTGGGGCGCAGGGCAAGTGTTGCAGTCTGCGGCGGCCAAAAGACAAATGGAAAACCTATGAAATTAATTTGTGATGGACTCCTTACATTAGCATGTGTATTTACCTTTAAAATAAAACAGATGACTATAGAGCTGTGGTCATAGCTAAAGCACTGAAAGAGATCAAACCACAATGAGTTTGCTTCTCCTTTCAGCATTACACAGGATGTGGTTTGTGATGACAAATGTACTGACACTGAGACACATTCTGTGTATTCTACAACACACCACATTAAACATACTTGAGGAGAAAAATTGGCATGGTGGTAGTTCAGCAGTTAAGATTCTGGGCCTGTTTTTGGTGTAACAGTGGAGACTCAGAGGAAGAATTAGGACCCCTGTGCATGAGGTCTAACAAAGTACAATGCAAACACAGTTGAAACTGTAATCTGAAGCAGATTAGTCCAGGCCAAAGGATATTGGGATAGAGTGGCTAGACAGAAGCCCTTTCTCACAAAAAACATCCAAGTCCAACTAAAATCACCCTAAACCATGTGGCAAAATATGTTGTGGTCTGATTAGACAAATTCCAAAAGGTATAATAATTCCATAACTCCAGCTGTTTCTTTTTAGTAACACTTACTTTTCCAGCCTTCTGTTGACCCCGTCCCAACTTTTTTGAGACGTGTTGTGGCCATCAGATTCAAAATTACCTTATTTTTTTTCTTAAAATGGTACATTTCCACAGTTTGATTGTGACATGTGATATGTTTTCTATGTTCATTTGTGAATAACATCTGGGTTTATGAGATTTGCAAATCATTGCATTCTGTTTTTATTTACATTTTACACAGCGTCCCAACTTTTTTGGAATTGGGGTTGTAAATATATCTATATTATTATACTAATATTCAAGTTTTTTGCAGCCAGAGACCCCTTTGACTGTAAATCAAATTCCACAGACCCCTCAGTACAACTTTATTTTACAAACTTTTCAATTATAAGGCATGTTATTTAAATGTGTACAATAATTTGTTGGAGTCATAGAATGTTTTACTCGTGGACTTTCCATTAACAGAATGTATTTTTAAAAAAATTAAAATTAACATTAGGTCCAATTTGACATTATTTATTTATTTATATTTCTTATTATTTATAGAATTTATTTATTTAAGATACCAGTCAAGCAGGATAATAACTCTACATATATAGTAAATATGAAAAACCACTGATGTAGAAATAATAGACGATAACCATAGTGTACTTTTACAGAACAAGGCAATGTGGTTGACATGGCTGATGTCTAACCACCGACCTTTCTAGTAACCCACTGACAACCATATGAGATTATCTATTTACACAATAAGTGCTCCAAGCCCAACAGTTCAATAACTTTAAAAGATTTAATACCATTAAAAAAGAATGATCCAGTGATTTTACCAATGCTCCTAAACACTCACCGCAGTGCACTGTTTAAAGGTCTGTACTTCTGCTGAAAGCCAACACACAGAAGTGCAGAGAGCCAATCAGATTGCAGTCTTTAAAATCACACTGTTTACTGAAACTGTATTTTCTCCTGCACTCTGACTGACAGAAAAACGATCTTGTAGAGAGAAAAACATCTGCATCCTTAAATGTGGCAAAGAGACTAACGGCAACGTGACCTGGAGCAGAGATGTAGATGGAAAAAGGGAGAAGATTCTCACCATCTACAAGGACAGAGTTATCAAACACATCACTGATCCAGACAGACGTTACGGCTCAGGAGCGAGTCTGATTCTGAGTATATTTAGAGTCTCGCTCTCAGACGCTGGTCGATATTACTGTAATGAGAACACAGTGGAGCTCAGTGTGATATCCAAAAGGAAAACGCGTGGTAAATGGTCAAATCTGGTCAGCGTGATGTAAAAAAATGCTAAAAATCCACAATGCTAAATTTTTTGTTTATATCTTGAATTGTGTTTAATATGACATGTCATTCTTTGGTTAATAAAAAATTGTAATCACTGGCAAATTGCTGTAGTATAAGAGGAATAAAACACTTTGGGGCACATGCTGTTACAGCAAATTAACAAACTATAAATATTTAGAGTATATCTAGTATAAACTACTGTTTTTCTTAAGAATTGACAGTTTTTGTTTTTTTTTTTGTTCTATAACATTAACATTTACATTTACATTTATGGTATTTGGCAGACGCCCTTATCCAGAGCAACTTACAGAAGTGCTTTGAAGTCTCTATCATTAAATACATCCTGATACTGGTTCACTAGGTCACAGACTAAGAATACAATCAGCCTAAAATCTCTGTTGGGAGGTGATATAGTAAGAAAAACACACAGACAATGCAATATTTTTTTTACTCAGGAGGAGTCTTTAGATGGCGTTTAGACCTCCAGTAACTCAGCTTTTAGGGGACATCTAGGGGAAGTTCATTCCACCACCTGGGTGCCAGAACAGAGAAGAGTCTTAATGCAGGTCTTCCTTGTACCCTGAGAGATGGTGGGACCAGTCGAGCGGTGCTAGAGAATCGGAGGGATCGGAGGGTGCAGTGCGGGGGGTGATAAGTGCTTTAAAATAAGTGGATGCTGACCTGTTTTTGGCTTTGTACGCAAGCAACAGTGTTTTAAATCTAATGCAGCAGCTACAGGAAGCCAGTGGAGGGAGCATAGCGTAGCAGTGGGGTGGTGTGGGAGAACTTAGGAAGTCGTGCAGCTGCATTCTGGATCAGTTGCAGAGGTCAAATGGCACTCAGAGGCAGACCTGCCAGGAGTGAGGTGCAGTAGTCCGGTCTCGAAATGACTAGAGACTGAACCAGCACCTGAGTGGCCTGTGTGGATAGAAATTTATGAATTCTTCTGATGTTGTAAAGGAGAAATCGATATGAGCGTGTCAGATTAGCAATGCGAGAGGAAAAGGACAGTTGATTGTCCATGGTTACGCCAAGGTTGTGTGCAGTAACCGAAGATGGGATCTGAGAGTTGTCCAGGGAGATCACAAGATCCTGACATGGGGATGAATCACCTGGGATGAAAAGCATTCAGTTTTGCTGGGATTAAGTTTCAGCTGATGAGTTGCCATCCATGAGGTGATGTCTGTAGGCAGTGGGAGCTCAGTGGTTAAGACGTTAGACTACTGATCAGAAGGTCACGAGTTCAAGCTGCCACTGTGGGCCCTTGAGCAAGGCCCTTAACCCTCAACTGCTCAGTTGTATAAATGACATAAATGTAAGTTGCTCTGGATAAGGGTGTCTGCCAAATGCCATAAATGTAAATGTCTGCCAGACATGCTGAGATCTGAGCATAAAATAAGAGGGTCTGGAGGACGGAAGGAGAGGATGAGTTGAGTGTCATGAGCATAGCAGTGGTATGAAAACCATGTGATGATATGACCTCACCAAGATATTGAGTATAGAGGGAGAACAGAGAAGATGAGTTGAGTGTCATGAGCATAGCAGTGGTATGAAAACCTTGTGATGATATGACCTCACCAAGAGACTGAGTATAGAGGGAGAACAGAAGAGGGCCAAGTACTGAGCCTTGTGGGACACCACTGGAGAGTCTCTGTGGAGATTGTGTAGATGTGGATCCCCTCCATGTGAGTGACCTTCCTATGTCTGTGGGATCCAGAGTGGGTTTCTAACCCTTGCTGTCTTGAATTCAATTGGTACATACTGTGATAACTGTGTTTATTCACATTAAGACAAGCATGTATTTAAACTTTATCAGTTGACTCTTCTGAATTTATTAAACTACAGTTTGGAATATCTGCACTGTGCTGATCGTTATTCTTTTCATTTATTTATTAGATTTATTAGAATCTATTAGAATAGATTTCATTATGTCCATTTCTGCATTTATTCTGTGTGATATTTAGCTTTGTGTAGATCATAGGAAAGTAAATGAACAACAAATACATACATTTTCCAGTGTAACTCCAAGGTATACTGGGTATTTGGCTTTCATTTCTGAAATTTGTTGTTTATAAATCTAGCTAGTGGTCACTTCTTTCTTCAGCTAGCAGCTCGCTCAGTCTTTTGGTGCTCATACTTATGAGGAGAGACTGAAAATTAAACAAGAGGGCAGACCAACACCCAAGATTTGAATTCAAATGTCTGGGAGCAAAAGAAAGCTCATCCTGTCTTGTTCCAGTAAAATTAATTGGCTGTGTTTAGTCTTAGATTCCCTGTGAATGAGCAATAACATGTTAGA
This sequence comes from Cranoglanis bouderius, assembly GCA_023630585.1. Classification (NCBI taxonomy): domain Eukaryota; kingdom Metazoa; phylum Chordata; class Actinopteri; order Siluriformes; family Cranoglanididae; genus Cranoglanis; species Cranoglanis bouderius. The sequence continues at coordinate 22,947,093 of CM042545.1, read as the reverse complement.
ACGAGTGCATTAATATATAAATCTTTCATGTTAAATGTGTGATAAGTAATGTGTATGGTTATATACAGGACTTTACAGATGTACAGGTATAAATAAACAGGAGTGTACAGATATACAGTCAAATTTGTACTTTATTTCTTTTTCTGCCTTTCCTAACACAACTTTACACAGAAGTAATTTACTGCACCATTTCCACAGCAAACCATTTAGCTGTAAACACAAATGTTTCCTCCAACACTGAGGTGTGCTGACAGGGTAACAGGAAAAACAAATCTCTCTGGAGCTAAATGGACAATAATTATATTATTCCTGAAAAGAAACTGCAGGGAGGCAGAGTTTATCTCAGGGGCTAAAAGCTAGGAGTTAACAGACAGGTTTAGTGAGGAAATTGTAGCTGCCTTTTTAATGCTTTTGTACTTTTCACAAACAAATGCATTCCTCTTGAGTGGTTATTACAACAGAGATTAATAATGCACAGTAATACCAGTAAACCATAAACCCAGTGCCGAATGTGGTTGAACCGGAACGGAGTCACCAAACAGAAACGCTGCATCTGTATGAAGTCTGGTGCCATGGGGTTGAATACAGAGGGAAAACGATAAACAGTCCGTACAGGATTTCACAGAGTTTTTTTTAGTAATTGTTGCGCTCAAAAAGACTTGATTTTGCTGAGACTTTTGTGCTTTTTTGCGGAAAACTACTTGAATTGGCGGAAGTGCAATCACACAAAATTGTTTTGTGTGCTCTTTCCCAGTGATGTTTGTTGGTAAAACTGTACTCGTGTTCAACGCACGTGAATCGAAGAGGGTTTTGGCTGAATGCGCGTCATGATGACGTCACATGACACGTCTTGGCCCAATTCTGTGGAAAATCTGTGGAAATTTTGAATTTCTCCTCAGAATATCGCAGCGTTTTCTTGATTACGCATTAAATTTCTGCGATCGCAAACTGGCAAAATCCTGGGGGGACTGAATAAAGGGCCTAAAGGTGAACCCTCTGGGGAACCATAATGAATTTTTAGGCTCGGAAGAATTTTTGATTGATGTTAAAACTGGTATTAAGATATAAGCTAGGTGAGCACAAACAAGTTTTCTCTAAAACCAAACAAGTTTTCAATAATGTCTTATTATGGTCAATGGGCCCTTTTCATTAAAAAAACAAACAAAAAAGCAAAAAAAAAAAAACCCAGACATACTGTATGTAGAAATACATATAAGCATGGCGAGTACTATTAGCATTACAGATGATAGTTTACCACCTTCTCTTGCAATTAATACGTTTCGGGTTTTTTTCACCTCATCTTTTTCGAAGCTGGAGACTCAGCAATGCAGGATTTCATGCTGAATACATAACAGAAATTCTATGTGGAAGACTTCATTCCCTGCTCTCCAGAAGACAAAACATTACAGTTAACATTGAGAGACTGTGAGATTAGCTTTGCTCAGTCTACCATTTCTATTCTATTTCTATCACGGTTGCTGTTTATTTTTACCCTAAATTTCTAACATTCCATTAACTAAACCACTTTCAACTCATCTGTAGCAGAAGTAAAGTTACGCTGTTAAGGCTATTTCCAGCAGCAGAAAGTTGGAAGTGTTAAAAGGATCCATTGCATCAAATTCTGCACTGACATCCAACAGAATTAAAATGGAATGTGAACAAGCAGTAGGTCAGCTATAGACTAATGCTGCAATCCATTGTACTCAGAACTCGGAAAAACCCGACCGCCGACACAGAAAAGTGCGATGGAGTGGTCATTCAACTCGGAATCCCAACTCGCAATTCCATTGTTGTGGAATTGTCTACAACAATGTGCTAGCGCTCACATAGTCAACACTAACTCCCAGAATTACCTTTGCGTTATTTTCTACTTGATAAACTAGATTTTACTTGATACGTAGCTTTTCTGTCGTGAAAAGGTGTTTGAAGAGCTTTGTAATTAACAAAATTCCACTGATTTCAGCCCAAATTTACAGAGTGTAACAGATTATTTTCATTTGCAAAGTTGAACAACACAGTTAGTCATAGAAACGTTTTTATTTAGTAACATTTATTCCCTGAAAATTTCACAACTTTTACTGAGTTGATCTTCAAATAATATGAACGTCTTGAACTTTTCCACATTTTCTAGGGTTACAACAAGGAACTGAAACGGACTGCGTTGAGAAAAATACTCCATCAATGTACACAAAATAACCCATAATACTTAAGTGGGGTGAAAAAAACTGTTTACAAATACACAATGTTAAAAAAGTGATTGCCACTGTTAGTGTGAAACCCAGAATATAAATGTATAATTTCTCATAGAGGTGATGTAGGATTGTGTATGAGATTGCACAAGCATGAAGCTTCTTTTTAACAGAACCAGCACATCAGTCTGTACGTGGTGCAGTTCCTCTATTTATTTCCATTGTAAAGCCACCAGTATAGACTGAAATAGTTCACATGAGTTTTGTAAAGACACGAGACAGCAATGTGGGTTCTTATATTAACCGGTCACCTGCTTTATGTCTCCATACACACAGCTCCCAGCGGTGAGTAAATTATTATACTGTACACTTAAACAAGGCAGATTCACCTACATTTTACTGCTAATTTACTGCTCAGGTTGCATGATGTGTTAAATAAAGGCACCGGGAAAGCTCAGAAATAAAAACAGACATGCAGATATTAGCAAAAGCTGTCTACAGTACTGCGCAAAAGTTTTAGGCACCCTATTTATTTTATTTATTTATTTATTTTTTAGTACAAACTTTGTTTTAGACAAAAAAAAAAACAATGAAGGCTGCTGGGTTTTGCTGCAAAAATAAGAAGCGAGACCGAAAGTCAAAGTCTCCGGAAGAACTGTGGATGGTTCTGCAAGATGCTCAATAAAACTTACCATCTCATTTCCTTATAAAACTGCACACATTGTACCGGAGACTACTATTTTTATTTTTATTTTTATTTTTTTGAGACACCAAATACTGACTTGTTTAATTTACTACTGTTTACTGCTCTTTATGGTATTTAAAATAATAATAATAATAATAATAATAATAATAATAATAATAATAATAATAATAATAATTTAATTATTTTGAAGGCATCTTTGCTCTACAGCATTTCTTTGCATGTGCCTAAAACTTTTGCAGAGTACTTGTTACACCACAGAATCAGAGCGGGATACAAGTGCAGGGAAATGTCACTTTAATAGGAACTTCAAAAGTATAGCAACAGGCAAAGTGCAAGCGTTAGGCAAAATGCTAAAAACAGTAAACAGTCCAAGGTCGGGCAATCAGCAAGCAACATCCTAAGGGCAGAGACAATAATCCAAAACAGTAAACCATCCAGGGTCAGGCGATAGGCAAACAATATCCACAGGGCAAAGACAATAATCCAAAGTCGAGCACAAGGCAAAGATCAAAACCAGAATGACAATACAAAAGATAAAGGCTTGGCAAATGACAGAAACAACATGACTGAACAAATACTTCGCAGTGAGTGAGAGAATTCAAAGTCCTTAAATAAAGTGATCTGAGTGGCCCAAATTTGTTCACTGCACTGAAACCATTCGTTTATGGCTGGTGCGTCTGTAGGCATGGCATTCCAGGGGAACAGGGGTGGTTGGTACCCCAGAGCACATTGGAGTTTTGTGAATTTAGTGGCTGAGTGGCGAAGGGAATTCTGAGCGTACTCAGCCCAGGGTAGGAACTGTGACCAATCGGAGGGGTTCTTCCCACAAAAAGA
>CM042545.1:22918364-22938364 GCA_023630585.1 Cranoglanis bouderius | reverse complement strand
CCGAATTCCAACCCGACCTCAGGACCTTCTTGGGGAGGGACCGCCTGTCCGATCGGCCCAGCCATTCATTCCTGGACCACTATGAGAGGAAGCGGGCTAACATGGCAGCCTGCACCTCTCAACCCCGGACCCAGGAGTGCGCAACCGAGGGATGCACCCGATAAGCCAGCCTATAGTGCCCCACCTGTAAGAAACAGGGAGTAAGGAGCTACTACTTCTGTTCGCAAGCCTGTTTCATGGACAGCTGGTGAGTGCATAAATGGCTCCACAGGTGGGCACCCCCAGAGCTCCAGCCGGAGACCCAGCAGGAGGTCTCCCCAGCAGAGCGCCACCTGGAGGTTAACATGGCAACCTCCAGCCCCGAGCTCCAGCCGGAGGCCCAGCAGGAGGTCTCCTCAGCGGACCTGCCTCTGGAGGTTAACGTGGCAATCTCCAGCCCTGAGCTCTAGCCAGAGAACCAGCAGGAGGTCTCCCCAGTGGAGCGCCACCTGGAGGTTAGCATGGCAACCTCCACCCCCGAGCTCCAGCAGGAGGCCCAGCAGGAGGTCTCTTCAGCGGAGCTGCTCTTGGAGGTTCACGAGAAGACCTCCGTTCCTGTCCTGCTCCTGTCGGAGACCCAAGTGGGGTGCTCCACTCCAGTCCTGTTCCTGTCGGAGACCCAAGGGGGGTGCTCCGCTCCAGTCCTGTTCCCACCGGAGGTTCACGAGGAAACCTCTACTCCTGTCCTGCTCATGTCTGAGGTCCACGAGGAGACCTCTGCCCAAGCTACGTTCCTGCCAGAGGTTCATGAGGAAACCTCCTCTCCTGTCCTGCTCATGTCAGAGGTCCATGGGATGACCTCTTCCCAAGCCAAGTCCATGTCTGAGGTCCACGGGATGACCTCCTTTCCAAGTCCTAGCTCATGTCTTAGCCCTAACCCTAATCCTACTCCAGGTCCAAGTCCATGTCCAGGTTTCTGCCCTAGTCCAAGTTCTAGTCAAACTCCAGGTCCAGGTTCCTGTCCTAGTCCATGTCCCAGTCAATGTCCAGGTTCCTGCCCTAGTCCTAGTCCATGTCCAAGTCCATGTCCAGGTTCCTGCCCTAGTCCTAGTCCATGTCCAAGTCCATGTCCAGGTTCCTGCCCTAGTCTTAGTCCATGTTCCAGTCCACGCCTCAGTCTATGCCCAAAGCCAGTTTCCAGTCCAAGTCCCAATCCTGTTCCTAGCCCACTTCCCAGTCCAGTTTCCGGTGTTATTTCAAGGCCAGTTCCCATTCCAGGTTCCAGTCCAGTTTCCGACCCAGTTTCTAATTTAATCCCCAGCCCTGTCTTCTATCCTGTTTCCATCCCTGTTTCCAGCCCTGTTTTTTATTTAATTTCCAGCTCTGTTTTTTATTTAATTTCCAGATCTGTTTTTTATTTAATTTCCAGCTCTGTTTTTGATTTAATTTCCAGCTCAGTTTCTGATTTAATTTCCAGCTCTGTTTCTAATCTAGCTTTGAGTCAAGTTTCCAGTTCTGTTTCAAGCCCACTTTCCAGTTCAGTTTCTAGCCTAGTTTCCAGTCCTGTTCCCTGTCCTGTTCCCTGTCCTGTTCCCACCTCTGTCTCCACTGACGTCTCCTGTCCAGTTTCTAGTTCCATTTCTAGCTCAGTTTCCAGTCCAGTTTTCAATTTTGTTTGCATCCTGTCTTCCCCGTGATTTTGTAACAGTGGTAATGTAATAAAGGCCATTTCACATTTCTTGACCTAACAGCCTGCACTTCACCTAATCAGCCTGTAATTAATAATAATTATAATAATTAGTTACATTTATACAGTGCTTTTCTAGACACTCAAAGCACTTTACATGGTATAGGGGGGAAATCTCCTCAACCACCACCAGTGTGTAGCATCCACCTGGATGATGTGACGGCAGCCATAGTGCGCCAGAACACCCACCACACACCAGTTATTGGTGGGGAGGAGAGGAGAGTGATGTAGCCAATTCAGGGATGGAGATTATTAGGGGTAGGTGGCACTTGCACTTCATTTAACCAATGACATATATGATGGTTGAAACATATGAACCATATGATGGTTTCATCCAATGGTAAATCAATACAAGATGCGGTACATAAGTGAGAGTAAATTGAACACTACTTATCATTAATGCGACTTCCACTAAATGTACATTCGTCTGTCTGTTTTGACCGGAAAGAACGATATTTGTCGTCTTTTTTTTTTCTTTTAGCCATTTCACCTTTGTTAAAAAACTCAAAACAGACTGGGTATGTAGTTTTCAACCAATTTATGAATTAGACCGGGAAATTGTCCAATGAAATTTGAGCTTGTTGTGCCACATCATGATTGGTTGGTGTATACATGACAAACGGACATCGGTGATTAATTATGTAATATATTAAAATATGTAGAGTTTTAATTGAACTGACACTAGCTTTCGTGATTCGTGATTGTTTTTATTTATATATTTTCCCACCATTGAGCCATAAGCAATCACTGAAATTGCCGTAGTTTCCCGATCCATCTGGGTACCATTTGGGATCCTCATTTCAACACACTACCGTTTGGGACGCACTAATTCTCATCTCGGTCACTATTTGGTACGGATAGTATGCCAACTGGGACGCAGGGTGTGACTAAGCACAAGGCTTGGTATACAAACACAGAGCACATACCTCACAATGAGTGGGATGACTGAGAGCCTGTATTTTATACTGTGGGGTGTGATTGAGTCCAGGTGTCTGTGATTAGTAATCAGGTGAGTTGGAATGTGTGTGATGGGAATCGGAGTCCGTGGTGGTGGTGTTTGTAGGCCACGTAATGTTACGGGAGTTGTAGTTGGATGTTCTTCTCAAGACTTCTTCTCAATTCTGGAAAAAATATAAATGTATTAAAAAACTTTACTGAGTATAATAAATGTGATCACCAAACAGTGCTTATAGTTAAATAGTTTATGTTCTCCTAATGTTTTTTCTAACAACATCTTGTTCTAATTTTAGAGCCGGTTGTAGGTATTAATTGATAGTAAAAAAATAATATGTTTAAAAATGGATACCATTCGTTTATAGCACTGATACAGGGTCACCATTTTTGTTTAATGCAAGTGTTCCAGTGATGTCAGGAGTGTTATTAGGAATGTAATTCATTTTTTTCATTTGTAGTATTGGTTATGTGCATTAAAGCCTGACAGAATCTACAACCTGTATAATGTTTATTATTACCTCTATATTCAGGTAGCACTGCCATGACAGTGGATGGTCCAGATGAAAAAGGTAATCACTTAAAACATTATCTTCACACATAAAATTGTATCTGGAGATTAAATCTACAGTATATCTGCAGTGTTCCTGTCAGAACCACATTTTAAACATTATCATTAATACACAACATGTATAAATCTTACTACATATTTTAGATTCAGATACCGGGACTATAAGACCCACGATGAAAAAATATTTAGAGGGAAATGGTTTGAAATTCATTTAATTTTTAACACTTCCATTTTGATTAAAAAAAAAAAAAAAGACTAGCATAGCTAATGCTACATTAGTAATAAACAGTGTGTCTGTGTGTTCCATTAAAATAGTGAGTGATGAAGCAGAGTTACTGTTCCCACCCCGAAGTTGATTATTTTGCTGTAACAGCATGTCCCGAAGTGTTTTATTCCTCTTACACCACAGCAATTTGCCAACGATTACAATTTTTAAATGATTAAAGAATGAGACATTGTCGCTTTTATCCATTTATAATTACACTGACACAAAGAGATTAAAAATGTACATAATCAGTATAATGAAGTTTTCTGTAAGGAGATGTTTACTTATCATTTATGGAAGGAGTCTCCAGTGTTAGCACTTTGTAACAGTAACAGAGGTAAAACTGGAACTAAGTTTCCTGACATCTTCAGGACAGAGGAGTTTACGCTTCTTTGCGGTTTCTCGGTAACATGACAAGCTGCGTTTTTTTTTTGTCTTATTAACTTCCAGACAGAGAATAAAAGAGAGGCTGGTGAGGGAACGACTGTTTACAGATGCTATAACGTAAGTGAGAACAGGAAGTAACTTATTTTGCAGATGGTCTTCAACATTACGTGCAACTGTAATACAGTACACAGTATGTGAGGCAGCAGAAACGGATACAGGTGCAGGTATCGACTTTATTGAAGAAAAAAACAACAACAACAGGAAGACGAATCCAAAAAGTGAGGCCAAAGCAGATTCCAAGCACAGTTTAAGGTCAGTCAATCAGCAAACAGAGTTCCAGAGAGCAAAACGAGAACTACAATTGGTAACCAAAACAAGATCAAGAACCAGGTAAATGAGAACACAGAATCCAAAAGCTTGGAGACGAACTCAGAGTGATACTTAGTCCAGGTGTGTGTGATTAGAAATCAGCTGTGGAGGATTCTGGGAATCATAGTGCATAGCCGCCTCTGGAGTTGACACTATAAATGGATATAAAGTATGACATGTCATTCATAAATGAATAGAAATTGTAATCGTTGGCAATTGATGTGGTATAAGAGGAATAAAGTACTTTGGGATGCGCTGTTATTGGAACATACTGTACAAATGTTTTGAGTACGTCTGGTGTAAAGTACTGCGTTGGGGGGGTGGAGTGGGGCTTGATTTTGTGACCCATGTGTTATTTAACTAAAGAATGGAACAGAATTACAAGACTGATGAGATGAATCAGAAATCAGACTGTATTTCTCTGCAGGTAACCAGCAGATCCCGACAGAAGGTGTTTACTGTCTGGCTCCACATCCATGACTCCACATCACACATTAACACACAACGTCCTCTTTTCATTTTAATCTCATTTTCTTTCATTTTGTTTCCTTTGGATCGTTGCTGTTTGATAGTAAACTTACCTTTAAAAAAAAAAAAAAAAGTATTTATAATAAAACGTAACTAAGAGCTCTCTGTGTTAACTGTGATAATAAATGTAATTATTACGTCAAACATTTATTACTGAATCTATTAAACTACAGTGTGTAATATCTGCACCGTGTTCCACATTCTTCCTTTCGTATAATTATTTGATTTCAGTTTTCATGAAGAATTTTACATTCAATTCTATGTGATTATTTAGCTTTATATGAACATAAAGATCAGGAAGTAAATGAACACACTGTAAATACATTAAGACTCCAGCGTAACTGCAAGGTGTGATGTAGTGTAAAGTGAACTGCGTTTAGTTTCATCTACAATAACGATGAATTATTGAATTTTATTCAGGCTACATCTATATTCACTCCGATCTCATTAGAGATTTATACAGATTTGGAGAAACAAATGTGCCTTTAGGATCTCAGAGCAGCTCTGACATGACGAGACTTTATCATTCTATTTGTTAAGAAACACAGGACGTGCTTTCAACAGAAAATATTATATTTAGGTTCTGCAATGACACTCATGTCAGCATTTCCTATTTTTGTCTTAGAGTCTAACTCAGACTCATCTCATACTAGCTTCCTATGTACTTACACATCTAAATATAGTATATACAGTGGTGTTGAAAGTTTGTGTAGAATTCTCTACATTTCTGCATAAATATCATCTAAAACATCATCGGATTTTCACACGAGTCCTAAAAGTAGATGAAGAGAACCCGATTAAACAAATGAGACAATAATATAATACTTGGTCATTTATTTATTGAGGAAAATGATCCAATATTACATATCTGTGAGGGCAAAAGTATGTAAACCTTTGCTTTCAGTATCTGGTGTAACTGCAGCTAAACGTTAGCGGTAACTGTTGATCAGTCCTGCACATCGGCTTGGAGGAGTTTTAGCCCGTTCCTCAGTACAGAACAGCTTCAACTCTGGGATGTTGGTGGGTTTCCTCACATGAACTGCTTACTTCAGGTCCTTCCACAACATTTCTATTGGATATCCGGAGCATCATCCACCTGCGAACCCTGCAGGACACCATATTGAAATTTAAGGCTCTGAAGAATTTTCACTGATGTTAACCTGGTACTGGGCTCTAAAGTAGAAAAGACTTTTGTGTCTCTAAACCACACAAGAATGTTTTTTAAAATATTATCATCAGTGTGACCTTTTCACCAAAAACAAACAAACAAATAAACCCAGATGTACTGATATTATTTATTGACCACACTTGAGGTTAAACTCATGAATGTCAGATTAGCTTCACTGTTCATTTGCAACCTTCAATCTGTTTCCCTCATTTCACTGTAGTTCATAGTTTTTTTTCTGTAGTACGTCTACTTGTCCATTGTTGTTGTAGCAGAAGTTACCTTGTGAAGACTACTTTCAGCAGCAGAAACCTGGAAGTGTATAAAAGAGTCCATTGTGTCAATTTCTGTACTCAATTCCAACAGAGAGAAAGCAGGAACATAAAAAAACGCAGTAGGTTTTAGAGGCTCTAGAGTTAAAAGCAGCAGTTTGGTGTTTGGTGCCTTAAACAAATATAGTATTTAGAGCTGAAACATTCAGTTAAATATATATATATATTTTTTAAGTATGAGAAATGTAGTAGCATTTATAAAATGTTACTGACTTGATCTTCAAATAACACAAGAGTTTTTCTGAATAAAAAGGGTTCACATGTCTAGGATGAAACCCATGCAGTTGGATGCTCACATTTTGTAGTGTTACAAATATAGACTCAGAAGTGATGGCTGGTATCTCATACATTGCACAAGCATGACTATACAGACAGACGCAACACCTTTTTTTTTTTAATAACCAACACATCAGTCACGTGTGCTGCAGTTCCTCTATTTTATTTTTCCATTTTAAAGCCACAATCACAGACTGAGGTATTTCATGTGAGTTTTGTAAGGACAACAGTCAGCAATGTGGGTTCTTGCTTTAACCGGTCTTCTGCTTTATGGCTCCGTACACATAGCTCACAGTGGTAAGTAGACACTAAAACAAGGCAGCTTCACCTACATTTACTGCTGATTTACTGCACAGTTGCATGATGTGTTAAACAGGGGTGTAACCTGGTCTTCAGTGAATGGAGGCGAGACCGATCAGACAGGGTTTACTGGAAAATATATGTCTTATCGGCTGACAGGTCTCACTTTTTATTAAAAAAGTAAACCAGTAAAGGAGTTTATAGCCAAAAACTTTTACATGTTATCAGTCTGGTAGTCCTTCAAACTGTGATAACACATAAATTTTCATATTTTTTATGTAATCAACCCTCACATGCAAGAAAGAAAATGCATGGAAACAGTTTATTCAGTCTATTCACCTGCTGAAAAAGACAATAGAAACCCTCATAGAAATTCGAATGGTTTTAATGGTTATAATGGGAATTGTATAGGTTTTAATGTCTAGTGGATACCAGTAAGCACCAATAATGGTAATGGTTTTAATGGTTAGCTGGTGGTTTGTAATGGTATTTGTAGTGGAAACCATTAGAATTTCTATGATGGTTTCTATTGTTTTCTTTTTTTTTTTCCCAGCAGGGAACAGACTTAAATTAATATTTAATCATTACTAATACTTTTAATACTCCATTAATATCCGGATTACATTATGTTGTTTTTACTACATAAAACATAACAGACTGTAATTTCACTTTAATTTAATTTAAATTCCCAGTCCTTCCTTTCATTCCTTTATTTCCATGATTATTTAATTTAATTCAACTTTTTTTCTGTGTCCCCTGTCTGACTCTCTACAAATCCTGCTAAAAACAACAACAACAACAACAACAACAACAACAAAAAAACAAAAAAAAAACAATAGAAACCCTCATAGAATTTGTAATGGTTTTAATGGTTATAATGGGAATTGTAATGGTTTTAATGGAAGCTGTAATGGTCACTCTGAGTCTCTACGGGTAATTTGTTGCCTTCCATTGGTGGCATGTTATGTCTAGAGGATACCATTAAGGAGCGGTAATGGTAATGGTTTTAATGGTATAGGTTTAATGGTATTGGTGGCATGTTATGTCTAGAGGATACCATTAAGGAGCGGTAATGGTAATGGTTTTAATGGTATAGGTTTAATGGTATTGGTGGCATGTTATGTCTAGTGGATGCCATTAAGGAGCGGTAATTGTAATGGTTTTAATGGTTAGCTGATGGTTTGTAATGGTATTTGTAGTGGAAACCATTAGAATTTCTATGATGGTTTCTATTATTTTGTTTTTTTTCAGCAAGACGTTTTTAAATGTTTTTTTGTTGGAGAAGAATCTGGGCTCAGCCCCGGATGATAAACAGTCCAGCTAACACCCCCCGGTGTTCAATAGAGGCATTGGAAAGCTCAGAAATTAAAACAGACAGGCAGATATTAGCAAAAGCTGTGTACATTTCAGTCCTTGTTGTTTTTGTTCTTACAGCCATATTCAATCAGATTGGCACAGAGGGGAGTAACACTGCTCTCATCTGTGTAAATGATGGTAAAGTGATATGGAGTAAAGGTGTTGATGGAGGGAGAGGGGACATCCTCACTGCTCAACATGGAGAAGGCACCATTAAACACAAACCTGATCCAGATCACAGATACACTGTGTTAAGTGATTTATCACTCCTGGTAAAGAATCTATCTCTCTCAGACTCGGGGATTTACTACTGTAACGCTGTTCCTGTGGTCAGTCTGACTGTCACTCCATTAAAAAGTAAGCATACAGTAACTTTGGCATGTTTGTATTATTGATTCAAAAGTAAGTCATCTTTTATCAATGCTTTAATTAGATGCACATCACCAATTACTTACATTTTCTTAGATTGTTTTTTGCCAGTGTTAAAGCTAGAAAAAAATTTAACATTAAAGTTTTTAAATGCTGAATTTGATTGTGTGTTCATGCAGTAAACAATGTCAGTTAAGGGAATCTTAATGTAAAACATTACCACATTTTAATTTTCCAGAGACTGGAAAAGGTAATTCATTCAAACTGTCCTCACACACCCAAAAGTTTATCTGGAGAATAAACCTCATATCTGCAGTGTTCCTATTAGAAGACACTTTTTAAGACATTATCAGTAAAGCTCCTGAGTGGTGCAACAGCGTTGGGTTCACACAATTATTCAGAGATTGTGAGCAAAAATGATTATGGAGTCAATGGAGCAAAACTGACAGTATTCTCTGGGTGGGAGGGGCATCCTGGCTCTCCCCTGTCAATCACAGTGACACTAGCTGACCATCAGGTCTGTGAGCTTGTGTATGCAGAAGAAGGCAGATAGCTCTTTCTTGTGTGTGTTACTGCATGAGCAACAGTTCGAAAAGATGTCATTGGCTGGCTCCACGTGTCTCAGAGTAAGAATGTGTTAGCTTTCATCCTGGTTGGCAGCCGTCATGTGATAGGGGAGAATTTCCCACCTTCCCTGAATGCCCTCTCAGGTTCCCACAGAACAAGATCTAACATATGTACACATAATATACATCAAAAGACATCCTGCCCTCCCCATGTACACTCCCATCCAGCCCATTGCACATTTTAGTTATTGGCAATTCCAATTACAGCACATATAGTTGCTATTGCACATATTTCCTAGTTATATTACACAGTTATTGCACATACTATATGGTTCTTATTACACATAGTTATTGCACATATAGTAGTTACTGTAATGTTGCACCTATTACATTGCAGTTCTTGTACTAAATGCCCAGTAGTTGCCGCAGTGACCTGTGCCATACTTGAGAGGTACTGGTATGTGGTGCTAAACAGTTTGTTAGGGTGACTGCCTTTGGAGAAAAAAAAAAAAAAAACTACTCCCAAGCCTAGACATGTGAGCAGCTATTGTACTGAACCTCCTACCTGATGGGAGGAGATTGAAGAGGTGATGACTAGGGTGTGTAGGGTCCTTTATTATGTTGGATACTCTTCTTAGACAGTGCAAAGTGTAGATGCTTTCAGGGTTCTTTATTGGGTCTTATAGGGTCTTATTGCAGCTAGTTGTTCATGATCATTGTTTTGTTATCTGCAGATGTAATGATCATGCTGGAGGCACGGATGGGGTTACAGTCATGAGTGTAGAAGGTGTAGAGGAGAGGGCTCAGCACACAGCCCTGGGGTGCTTCTGTGTCCAGAATCAGGACTGAGGAAGTTTGTTGGTGCGGTTGGTTAAGAAGTTGCAGGTTGTGCCCGGATTGTGCAGTTTTGTAAATGGTTTGCCAGGGGTTATGAAGTTAAAAGCGGAGCTGTAGTCAACAAAAAGCATCCTTGCATATGAGTTTTGGTGCTGTATATGATCCAGCACGGTGTGCATGGTAATGGCGATGGCATTGTCAGTAGTGCTGCTTGGCAGACCTTTTTTCCTCGCTTGAGCTTTAGCCTGGATTCACTGTATGCCCCAGCATCACCAGCTCTGAAAGCCATGTTCCCTGCCTTTAGTAGTCTTCAAACCTCATTGTTTATCCATGGTTTCTGTTCTTGGTGTAGGACAGGACTTGGTGTGGTTGGTCTGCAAACTGACTCCAGTCTGTGCTTTGGAACAGTCCTGAAGCTGTGAAAGCTCCTACTGTCCATATTTTTTTTTTACTGCCTTGAAGACTCCTTGATAATGACAGGTTTATAACAGTCCAAGATGGGAACATGAATAAGCACTGTATGCTTTCTTGATGGTGGTGTAAACCTTATCCAGTGTAGTTTTGCCCCTGGTGGGGCATTTCTCATTTAGGTGGAATGTAAGTTTTACCATCTTGAGGTTCACCCAGTTAAAATTGCCAGCTACAACAAAGACATTGTTATTCTTTTTTCCCCTTGTATACTGTGAATTCAGATACGTATACAGGAAACGTTTACCAATGACAATTTAGACAAAAATAAAAAGTTTGAAATTCATTCAACCATAACCTTTTGTTTAGGGGATTAGATCAGATTTCTATTGTGTTCGTATGAGAAACTAGATTTTCAACCAACTCTAATTACAGAGACTCCACACCTTGTATAATTCTTACTCTGTGCTCTACTTTAATGCTTATTTTTTCAACCAACTCCCAAAACAATTTATGTAATTCACAAACATAATGAAATTCACTTAATTAACTTATTGTATACTCTAACCTCAGAGACCGAAAGTTATGGTGATGACGATGACGATGATGAACATGATGAAGGTTAGTTGTTCACTGAGTTATTTACACTTTACCGGCCTTTTCAAACATGAATTTCTCAAATGTGAAGGCCAGCATGATGTGAGATGGTGATGTGTTCTCAGAGTGGACAGTCGCTGCTGTAGTCGGAGTGAGCTGTGTGGCGGTGTTGGTTCTGTTCATATGGAGATTTTTCACTAAAAGAAAAAGTGAGAAATGTCGACTTCATTAGAAATCGTTTGTACTTCATTAGTGTGATTCTATAATATTATTTATGCTCTATATCTCAGCAGCTCAACAGAACCAGGTACACATGTATGACTCTATTAACAACCTTCCAGCAGCCCCACAACCTGGTGAGTTTACTATTAATACCAAGTTTAATTTTTACCGTATAACTTTTAAATTAACCAGCAAAGTATTAGGGTTGTAACTGAACACATAAACATTATTAAGATTGAATGGATTTGTTCTAAACAGGTACAAATACAGAGATGAATAGCAGGTGCACTAGTTCATGGCTGGTGGTGATATTTAGTGGAAGGGATTTAAAATCTAATATATACGTATATAGCTCAACAATTAAACTATTAGGGTTGACCAATACATTATCTTCTGAGGTCTCATTGATAACAACAACAATAATAATAATA
Organism: Cranoglanis bouderius; assembly: GCA_023630585.1. Taxonomy (NCBI): domain Eukaryota; kingdom Metazoa; phylum Chordata; class Actinopteri; order Siluriformes; family Cranoglanididae; genus Cranoglanis; species Cranoglanis bouderius. The sequence continues at coordinate 22,926,708 of CM042545.1, read as the reverse complement.
ATAATAATAATCTGTAAATTGCTCTGGATTAAAGTGTGTTAAATGCTGTAAATGTAAATAATATTGGAGCAGATTATTACACACACAAACACAAAGAATATTGTGAGAGTATAATTTTTTCAGTGATTAATGATCCACTGGCTTCATGCTGCATTTCCTCTGAACAGTAAACAGAAAAGTTGTAACTCTTTCATTCAAACCAAACACACTCAACTTACACCTGTCTTCTTATCAACATTTAATTTCTAATCCAAACACATTTTAGGTTGAAAATGATAGTAAGTAAAGTAAAGATAGTAAATGTTGACTTCATTAGAAACTATTTATACTTCATTATATTCTATAATATATGCACGATTCTATAATATTATTTATGCTCTATATCTCAACAGCTCAACAGAACCAGGTACACATGTATGACTCTATTAACAACCTTAAACCAGCCCCAGAACCTGGTGAGTTTACTATTAATACCAAGCTTAATTTTATAATATAACTTTTAAATTAATCAGCAGTTAAGTCAGCTGTTACATACCTCCCCTGTCTAGGGTCAGGGAGGCGGTAACAAGGAAACTTAAGCAAAAGGATTTTAAAAAAAACAAAAAAAAAACACTCTCCTCTCCACACAGATTTCAAGAGTAATAATTTATTTCTTAAATTCAAAATACAAAAAGGGAAGCTTCAAAGACTTCAGGAGGGGAACAGGCCAAAATAACAAACATAAAAGTTTTTATGGGGAGTACTTTCTAACCTTTCAAGAAAAATATAATAAAATGAACAACAGAATTCTTACCTTACTCCCTCTCTCACTAAACACAGGAGAAAACATGGGCAGTAACTCAAATGGCATCCACCTCCCAACTGCTTCCAAAATAACAATTCAATTATAAATAGGTTCCTAAAGGGTCAGTAAACTTAACTAACAACTTAACCACAACTTATCAAATCTACTTTAGCCAACAATATGTTGTACACTAACAACAAGAAAGGAAAAACCACCAACAGCACACTTGCTAGCGTCTGGGACAGGAGAAACCAGCCTCAGCAGCCTGGAGACAAAAAGGCCTCCTCAAACTGAGTTTCCTCCCCAGCTTTATCCTCAAGCCGGGACATTCTAAAACGCTTAACGTGAAAAACGCTTAACGTGTCTTAATGCATTACGACAGTGATATTAACAGGTCAAACTCAGTAAACATCAAACTAATTAAGTATGATGTTCCCTGTGTTAATGCATTAAGCCATGTTAAGCGTTTTAGAATGTCCCCTCAAGCCCTCCCTCCAGCAGCCAATCAGAGCAAGCCAGCAATTGATGGTACAAATACAGCTATGAATAGGAGGTGCACCAGTTCACGGCTGGTGGTGATATTTAGTGGAAGGGATTTAAAATCTAATATCTATATATCAATAGCTCAACAATTAAACGATTAGGGTTGTGTCATGTGGGAGAACTCAGAGAGGTGGACACACGTGCTTCTTTATTAAAGACAACACAGGGAACAGGCTCGAGGAAACAGTCTTGCGAGGATTAAACACACTAGTAACCAGTAAGAAAAATGCTAAATAATCAAAAACACAAGAAATAATAAATATAACAATATAAGAAAAGTTAATGCTCCAGCAACTGAGGGAAAAAAACACAGGGAACTTAAATAGAGCACTAACCAATCAGGGAAATCAGAAACACATGAGTATGGTTCACAGAAAATGGAGGGAGACAACAGAGGAAGAAGTTCTACACAGGGAACTGGGTGCCCTCTAGTGGTCCCAAGTGGAACCACCCTGGGAGGCCATGACATTGACCAATACTTTATCTTCTGAGGTCTCATTGATGACAACACCAACAACAACAAAACACTCAACTTACGCTTCTGTCTTCTGTCCTTTTGTGTAATTTTTTTTTACTTTGATTAGACAATGTGTGATCAGTCTATCAACGTTTAGTTTCTCCTACAAACACATTTTAGGGTGTAAATGATAGTAAGTAAAGTGAAGAGAGTAAATGATCCAGTTTGTTCATGTTCATTACACCTGCTACTGAGTCCGTAAGATGCTGACTCGTGATATATCGCGGAAATGTCACAGAAACAGGCTAACAGGTGCTATTGAGCTAAATCTAGGGGGCGTGTCACTCTGTGTAATCACGTGACACGGCTGATACTGATTGGCTGAGTGAATCTACAGCACCTTCTTGATGAGAGCGGTCAGAGGAGAAGGAGGAGAAGGCTACAGTAACTCAAATAAACAACTCAACAACTATGGTGAGCGGAACAATCATCTCAGAACGCACAACATGTCGGACCTTGAGGCGGATGGGCTACAGCGGCTGAAGACCACGTCCGGTTCCTCTCCCTGTCAACCAAGAACAGGAACCTGAGGCTGCAGTGGATGAAGAAAGGAAAGAAAGGATGAAGAAAGGACGTGAAGAATGAAGAACTCCTTTGGTTCTCCTTTGGCTGGCATACAGGACGTAAAATTCAGAGCCGGGTTTCTCAGTCCCAGTGCTTCATGTGATTCAGGTCTTCACAGCTCTAATCCCAGTCAGCTCATCCATCACCTGATAACATACAGTACATTAGGTGTATATGAGAATGGATAAAAATGTGACGTGCAGGAAGGGAAGAATGTTAAAACAGCATTAATTCTGTTGTGTGGTTTTTTTCTTTTTAGCAGGATGCAGTGTTACACACATCTATGACTCCATTAAGGAGCCTCCAGAAGCCCCACAATGTGGTGAGTTTACTATTAACGCAGCGTTTTATTTTATTATACAGCTCGTATAAGTGTGTAGTCGGCAGTTACATGATGTCTTAAATTGCCGTTTATCAGGTGATCAGCAGAGAGAGTGCGATGCTGTGTATTTCCTGGCACAGAGTCCGGCGTCCAACACTACAGGTGCGTATCTCAGTGTTTCTGTTTATTATATCACCACTTTATCATCTTTCGATAAGTTTTTTAACCCTTTAATAAGAATTACAAACTCACACAGCTGTTGTTTTCAGCAAAACGGTTTTATACTGCGTAGAATTTAAAACATTTTCTTGCATTTCAGTGTTAATTTATTTATTTAAAGCCATTACATGGAAGTATATTTGAACTCATTTTTTAAACTACTGCTTTCTGCCGGTTTGTTAGCAAACTTATATTTTATATTATAAAGTGATACATACAGTATCATGTATCATCATGTGTCGTGCTCCTAATGTCTAAAGAGACAATCAAGGCATTTTGTACATTTATATAAAGGACTTCAGTGTGTATTCATGGTCATCTTGTCGCTCTAATTACACAATTAATAACTCGATTAATTCTGTGTTTTTGGTCACATGGCTTCTTAAACATTTAGTATGATTCCTATATTTATTTTTAAACTGTAATTTAATTTAAACAAGTTTTATGTCATTTTGATGCTAGAAATTTATGCACATTAAGGATATACTAATAAACATGAGCCTCATCACTGCTGAATTCTGGATTCTGATTGGTCAGAAGGTGTTGATTAATTTTCTATAGCAGCAGCTCGTTCTAATACGTTTCTATAGTAACAGCTCATTCACAGGGACGTGTACAGCGGACGCTCCACTAATAATAAATGTATTAAAAACCGTGTGGAATCGATGATGTGGTGAAGTTTTCTTAAGTGTCTCCAGTGTCAGAGCTTTGTAACAGTCAGAGTCAAATATGCTTTATTTACTAAATATTCATTTGTAATCGTTGACAGATTGCTGTGGTATAAGAGGAATAATAAATAGAACACTTAGTGGTGTGCTGAAATGTGTGGAAACAGGAAACATGTTATACATCTGCTGCCTAAATCTGCTTTATCAGATGATCAGGAGGGAACAAGCGAGGCTGTATATTTCCTGGCAACAGATCCAACGTCCAACACTACAGGTACACACACACACACACACACACACACACACACACACACGCACACACAAACACATTTCAGTGTTATTATTCATGATCACCTGTGATAATTTGTGATTATCTGTGATTATTTGTGATCACCTGTGGACATTTGTGATTATCTGTGATCACCTGTGGTTGTTTTTGATTGTCTGCAATTATTTGTGGTCTCCTGTGATTATCTGTGATCATCTGTGGTTATTTGTGATCACCCATGGTTGATTGTGATCACCTGTAGTTGTTTGTGATCGACCTGTATCAATTGTGATCACCTTTGATCATTTTGTGATTATCTGTGATTATTTGTGATCGCCTGTGATTATTTGTGATCACCTGTGGCTGTTTGTGATTATCTGTGGTTATTTGTGATTGACTGTGATCATTTGTGATCACCTGTAATCAATTGTGATCATATGTGATCATTTGTGATCATCTGTGACTATTTGTGATCACCTGTGGTTGTTTGTGATCACCTGTGGTTTTTTGTGTTCATCTGTGATCGTTTGTGATCACATGTGGATATTTGAGATTATCTGTGATCATTTGTGATTCCCTGCGATTTTTTTGATCACCTGTGATTGTTTGTGATCGCCTTGGATTTGTGATCATTTGTGATTATCTGCGACTATTTGTGACCACCTGTGGTTGTTTGTGACCACCTGTGATCATTTGTGATCACCTGTAATCATTTGTGATCACTTATAATCATTTGTGATCACCTTTGATCATTTGTGATAATCTGCGACTATTTGTGATCACCTGTGGTTATTTGTGATCACCTGTGGTTATTTGTGATCACTTATAATCATTTGTGATCACCTGTGATCATTTGTAATTATCTGCAATTGTTTGTGATCACCTGTGGTTATTTGTGATCACCTGTGATTGTTTGTGGTCACCAGCCGATTCACAGCCGTGCTGATATTTGTTAAACAGCTCTCTTGTTCTTGTGATACTGCTTAATAATATTTATTTATATGAACTATAATAATAAACAGATTTTAAATACGTCATTTAAAAAAAAGAACAAATAATTATTAGTATTGTACTAGAACAGCAACACAGAGTTTATTACAAAAGAAAGAAATTAGTTGTAATTAGTTTGTTTGTTTGCTATCGGAGACGTTTTCAGTCTGAGAGTGATGTTTATTCATGTACTGTAACTGGAAAGTGTTACCATTTTACTCACCATCTGCACACAGAGTGATGTTCTCTCCCACTATTTCTGCGTTGGTTTTTAAAAAAAATCAAATTTCACATCATGTCTTTATTTCCAGAAGGAGACCCAGTTGGACAGCTCTACGCCAAGGTCCAGAAGCCAAGAAATAACACCTGAAGTTTGCCTTTATATCATTATTAATAATAAATACACCTGCAGCTATAATGATCTGTATTTATTTTTTATTAATTTGATGCCATGATCTTGTTACTTTACTGTATTGCTTTAATAAATTCATTTTACCCATAACCCCATGTACGCATTTCGCATTTTCACTTCCTGTTTTGGTGAATCATGCGGTGTTTTTAATGATTCTTTGATATAATTATAGATTATGACACACAGCCTCATTTTTCGAATCACTTTCCTTACATGTTTGACATGTTTTGGCTCGTTCTTTTTTGTTAGTATTATAATTGTGCTCATAAGTTTACACACCCTTTGCAGAATCTGCAAAATGTTAATAATTGAAAAAACACAAAAGGAATCATTAAAACTGCATTTTGTTAATTTTGTTCTGCCCTGAATAAACTATTTCACAGAACAGATGTTTACACAAGACACAATAATAACTGAATTTACACAAATTTACATTACGTTTGATTCCTAACACTGTGTGTCGTTACCTGGATGATCAGCGACTGTGTTTATGTTGTGTGATGTTGTTCACGAGTCCCTCGTTTTTCCTGAGCAGTTAAACTGCCCACTGTTCTTCAGAAAAATCCTCCAGGTCCTGCACGCTCTTTACTTTTCCAGCATCTTCTGCATATTTGACCCCTAAATTGTTATTATTAGTACCACCCTTCAGAAGCTACATAAGATATTTACATATCATATGTAATAATAACAATTTAATTATTGCTTAATTTACTGTATTGTGTTGCCTTCTTGAGTATCAGTGAATGTTTGCACCTTTTGTAATAGTTGTGTACGAGTCCCTCAGTCGTCCTCAGTGTGAAAAGATGGATCTCAAAATCATATAGTCTGCTGGAAAGGGCTCAAATATGCAGAAGATGCTGCGAAAGCAAAGAATGTGCAGGACCTGGAGGATTTTACTGAAGAACAGTGGGCAGTTTAACTGCTCAGGACAAACAAGGGGCTCATGAACAACTATCACAAAACATAAACACAGTCGCTGATCATCCAGGAGACAACAATCAAGCTCAGAATATTTTGAACAATATGTTATTGAAGAAAACTGATGAATGAAAAGACTTCATTCATAAGACTTCAGTCATAAAAAATGCAAAACAATGTGCATTTGTGTCTGTATAAAAATAATCAATAAAATAGAGGTTTAATGTTGGAAACAAAATGTACTATTCAATTCAATTCAGTTTTATTTGTTTAGCGCTTTTAACAAAGGACATCGTCACAAAGCAGATAAATTTATCCCCAATGATCAAGCCAGAGGTGACGGTGGTGAGGAAAAACTCCCTGAGACGATATGAGGAAGAAACCTTGAGAGGAACCAGACTGAAAAGGGAACCCATCCTCATCTGTGTAACACTGGATAGTGTAATTATAAGAAATTCCCTTCTATAAATGTATGCTACATGATAAAAAGTGCAACTGTGTAGTCAGGAGATTCACCACAGTCTCAACATGAACTCTATTCTGCTGAAGTCATGAACTGACCACCGATGGAGACCCGAGCGCAAAGTCTGTTTGTGTGTTTGTTTGTAGCAATTTCAGTCCCAAATCTGTCACCTCAACCGCAGTCCCACGACAACACGCCAAAAACTGCACTCATCAATTTCAGTCCAATGCCATATTCATGGCTTCCAAGTGCGTCCCCAGGCTGTCCATATGGGGCCATCCTCAGCAACAGTGAGTTACCTCCAAGCGACGAGAACTCCAGAAGCAGGGCACCAGGACAGACCAGGCCGGCCCAGAGAGCAGAACAGGTCAGGCCCACTGCTACCCCAGGAGCAACATGTTTAGAGCTTGTGACGTAACGATTAGATGGTTGGTATCATCCAAAATCTTTGCAGGTGTTGGCCTCATACATTGCGTACTACAGGTTCAACATAGCTTAAAAATAAATAAATACATTTATAAATTCTCCCAAGAATGTGACTGAATAAACAGTGTCTCTGAACTGTGGAAAATGATCGATCGAAATGACACAATGAGATCCATAGCAGTATCTGAGACGTCATTTTACCGGAACTAGAGCTCCAAAGTCGCTAAAATGCCCGAATGCCACTGCCTCGTTCTCGGGTACTGGAGATCGGTGGTGCGGAGCTGGTGTCGTTTAAAAGCTACTAAGGAGCTCTTTTAACTGTTTTAACATGGTTGTGTAACAGTATAATGTATAAAGCATGTTGGACGCTGGGATCCGGAGCTATCGGTCACTTCACGAGTGCTGATGATTCCCGGTGATGGAGCAGGTTCTCCACAGAAGAACTCGATCACATGACCAGCATGCGCTCTATACATTTAAAATCTATGGGTTGCACAGTTTGGGACCCCTGGTGTTCAGACAGTGCAGTTGCATTAGATCCATAAAAATGCTGATTCCCACGATGTGAATCCACTTTCCTATGATGCATGTCGTCATTACACCCCTAACAATCAAACATTAACATGAACTTTTGGTATATGGTAGCATTCACTAAATTCTAACTGGACTTTTTCTTTTAAAGAACTTTTCAAACTTCAGTTTTACAGAAAATCTGTAGCAAATTCAGAATTTATTTTTAATGAAATTACAGTACAGCTGCTTTTTGCAGCATTTGTAGTAAATGAATGTATTATTTTTTAGTAAAGTACAGGATGAGTTGCCAGCCTTTTTTTTGTTGTTGTAAATTTCAGAAATTGTTTTTTTTATTACAATGTATTTTGGCAACATATTTGGTTAATCATAGTATGTTTAGTAAATTACAGTACATTTTTATTAAATTACAGAATTTCTTTTAAGTAAATTACAGCGATTTATGTCAGCATTACTTTGTAAACTACAGTAGGTTTTTAGTTAATTAAATTTGTAGTAAACTACAGTAAAGTTTTAGTAAACATAGTAAACAACAGTACATTTTTGTAAATTACATTCAATCTTTAGCAAATTACTGTGAGTTTCTGGCAGCACTTCTAGGAAACCACAACATTTTTTGTAGTTTAAAACAACAACAACAACAACAACAACAACAACAACAAAAACTACAGTTTGTTTACAGGCGACAATTACCACTAAACGTCTGTCATCCCAATAAT
>CM042545.1:22905864-22913364 GCA_023630585.1 Cranoglanis bouderius | reverse complement strand
TGGAACCAGGATCGGAGTCTGCTCTGGAACCAGGATCGGAGTCTGTTCTGGCACCTGGATCAGAGACAGGCTTGGAAACAGACTCGGAGAAAGGCTTGGAAACAGACTCGGAGAAAGGCTTGGAAACAGACGTGGAAACAGACTTCGAGAAAGACGTGGAAACAGACTTCGAGAAAGATGTGGAAACAGACTTCAAGAAAGACGCGGAAACAGACTTCGAGAAAGACGTGGAAACAGACTTCAAGACTGGACAGAGATCTAGGTTAGACCTAAAACCATAGACAAAATCCAAAACTTGGTTGGAGACAGCATTGGAGATTGGGCTGGAGACAGAGGAAGGGACAGAGGAAGGGACAGAGGAAGGGACAGAGGAAGGGACAGTGCTGGAGACAGAGGAGGAGACAGGGCTGGAGACAGAGGAGGAGACAGGGCTGGAGACAGAGGAGGAAGCTGGGTTAGAAGCAGAGCTGGGAGGTTAATCAGCCTCTGAACTGAGAAGGAGAGCAAACACCCATCCTGAAATCAAACCTATATAGCTAGCATAGAAATCAGGAACTGGACTTGGAACTGAACTAGGAACTGGGCTAGGAACATGGTTGGAACCTGTACTTGGACGTGGAACTGGACTAGGAACTGAACTAGGAACTGGGCTAGGAACAGTGTCGGAACCTGGACTAGGACTTGGAACTGGACTAGGAACAGGTTCGGAACCTGGACTTGGATGAGGAACTAGACTGGAACTGGGAGCAGGACTGGGAGCAGGACTGGGAGCAGAACTGGGAGCAGGACTGGGAACAGGACTGGGAACCTGACGGGGAACCTGCCTGAGAACTGGCTCAGAGATTGGCCTTGGAATAGGGCAAAAATCTGGACATGGATTGGACTTGGACTTGGACATGGACTTGGACATGGACTTGGACATGGACATGGATTAGGGCAGAAACCTGGACATGGACTTGGACATGGACTAGGACATGGACTTGGATTAGGATTAGGGCAGGAACCTGGACATGGACTTGGACATGGACTAGCTTGAGAAGAGGTCATCCCATGGACCTCAGACATGGACAGGGCAGGAGTGGAGGTTTCTTCTCGAACCTCTGGTGTAAGCAGGCCAGGAGACGAGGTTTCCTCTTGAATCTCTGGCTGCTGCTTGGGGCTGGAGGACGCCTTGTTAACCTCCCTGAGCAGCTCCGCTGTGGAGACCTTCTGCTGGGCCTCAGGCTGGAGCTCGGGGCTGGAGGTCGCCACGTTAACCTCCTTGAGCAGCTCCGCTGTGGAGACCTTCTGCTGGGCCTCCGGCTGGAGCTCGGGGCTGGAGGTCGCCACGTTAACCTCCTTGAGCAACTCCGCTGTGGAGACCTTCTGATGGGCCTCCAACTGGAGCTCGGGGCTGGAGGTCTCCACGTTAACCTCCTTGAGCAGCTCCCTTGAGAAGACCTCCTGCTCGGCCTCCTGCTGGAGCTCGTGGCTGGAGGTCACCACGTTAACCTTCTGCGGTAGCTCCGAGGAGGAGACTTCCTGCTGGGTCTCTGGCTGGAGCTCAGGGCTGGAGGTTGCCATGTTAACCTCCAGGTGCAGCTCCCTTGAGGAGACCTCCTGCTGGGCCTCCTGCTGGAGCTCTGAGGGTGCCCGCCTGTGGAGCCGCTTATGCACTCACCAGCTGCCCTTAAAACAGCTTTGGGAGCAGAAGTAGCTGCTCCTTACTCCCTGGTTCCTGCAGGTGGGGCACTGCAGGATGGCTAGTTGGGTGCATCCCTCAGTGATACACTCCTGGTTTTGGGGATGAGAGGTGCAGGCCGCCACGTTAGCCTGCTTACTCTCATAATATTCCAGAAAAGAGTGGCTAGGTCGGTCGCCCAGACGGTCCTTCCCCAAAAAGGTCCTGAGGTCGGGTTGGAAGTCTGGGCTTCCGAACACCTGGACCAGTAGATCCACAAAGCCCGAAACTGTCTGGAGCTTCGTGGATCTACTGGCGAGGTGAAGCTCTGCCCATTGGCGAGCAGAGCCGACCAGACGAGAGAGGAGGAACCCCAACCACTGTTCTTCGTCAGGCTTGGGGTCCTCCAAACTCAAAAAATAAATCTGCGCCTGCAAAAAGAAACATTGTGGCCAAGTGGCAAAGCCGTCATAATCATCTGGGGGATAAACGAAAGTCCATTGAGGGGAAAAAAAAGGAATTATGCGCAGGCATTTTCAATGTGGCGTGGCGTGGCGTGGCGTGGCGTGGCGTGCCCTCACTTTCCCCGCTGCATCCATTTTTTGGGGGAGTATTCTGTTACGTCCCGTAGGGTGAAGGAGATGAGCAGGATGCAATTGCAGGGGAAACTGTTCAGTTTATTAGGTACAGTGTAAAAAATAAAACATAAGGGACTTTGATCAACATAATAATAAACATAAATGTACATAAACTCATCAACGACAAACTAATGCTCGAAAGGTGATCTGGAAATCACGGAACAAATCGCAAGGTTAAACTTTAATACACTAGCATCTACTTTCCTAACGCTCGAAGGGTGATCTGGAAATCACCGGAACAAAGTGCACGGTATCTAAACTATAATAATACTCCACCCCGAAGCGGAGACGGAGTGGCGTATTTAAACACAGAGATGATTAAAACAGAAACAAGATCACATCAGCGACACCTGGAAACGATAATTACACAAAATGATTGAGAATAACATAACCAATAAGAAATAAGGAGGCGGAGACATGACACAAAACAAAAATAAAAGCACATGGGGAAACACAGCAGGCGGAGACATGACGTGACTATGACAACACCAAGCACATGGCAAAAGTAAACAAAACATGAGTCCATGAATGAATTGCACTGGAATGCGCTCCGTGGAATGCGGAAGCACGCCACTCGTCACACTTTGCCGCGTAACGAGGGCTGGAGAAGAGGAAACCTAACAATAATAATAATAATAATAATAATAATAATAATAATAATAATAATAATAATAATAATAATTATTATTATTATTATTATTATTATTATTATTGTTGTTGTTGTTGTTGTTGTTGTTGTTGTTGTTGTTGTTGTTGTTGTTGTTTATTTATTCATTTTCACAATTTTTTTGATCACAAAATCTGTTCTATTTGGTTTTAAAGCAACACAAAACATATACGAAGCCAAAAAAGCAGATACTGTCATTAATTTGTTGATGATGATGATGATGATGATGATGATGATGATGATGACGATGTTGACGATGATGACGATGATGATGATGATGATGATGATGTTGATGATGTTGATGATGATGATGATGAGGATGATGAAAATGATGATGATGATGATGATGATGATGATGATGATGAAGATCCTACAGTTGATTTTGTCTGTGGTTAAAACAGTCATTAATGTCTCTGTAAATTTCACATTTGGTTTTAGTCAGTAATGAAGATAACAATTCAGGAGAGGAAAAAACATCAGGTACTGGATAATAATAATAATAATAATAATAATAATAATAATAATAATAATAATAATAATAATAATAACGTGTTGTTCATTTTCACAATTTTTTTTATCACAAAATCTGTTCTATTTGGTTTTAAATCAACACAAAACATATACGAAGCCAAAAAAGCAGATACTGTCATTAATTTGTTGATGATGATGATGATGTTGAGGATGATGATGATGATGATGATGAGGAGGATCCTACAGTTGATTTTGTCTGTGTTTAAAACAGTCATTAATGTCTCTGTAAATTTCACTCTTGGTTTTAGGCCACGATGAAGATAGAGATTCACGAACAACATCAGGTACTTCATAATAATAATAATAATAATAATAATAATAATAATAATAATAATAATAATAATAATTATTATTATTATTATTATTATTATTATTGTTGTTGTTGTTGTTGTTGTTGTTGTTGTTGTTGTTGTTGTTGTTGTTGTTGTTTATTTATTCATTTTCACATTTTTTTAAAATCACAAAATCTGTTCTATTTGGTTTTAAAGCAACACAAAACATATACGAAGCCAAAAAAGCAGATACTGTCATTAATTTGTTGTTGATGGTGATGATGATGATGATGATGATGATGATGATGATGATGATGATGATGATGTTGATGATGTTGATGATGATGATGATGGTGATGATGATGATGATGATGATGATGATGATGAAGATGAAGATCCTGCAGTTGATTTTGTTTGTGGTTAAAACAGTCATTAATGTCTCTGTAAATTTCACTCTCGGTTTTAGGCCACAATGAAGATAGAGATTCACGAACAACATCAGGTACTTCATAATAATAATAATAATAATAATAATAATAATAATAATAATAACAATAACAATAACAATAACAATAAGACGAAGAAGAGGAAGAAGAAGAAGAAATAATAATAATAATAATAATAATAATAATAATAAGAAGAACTAGAAGAGAAGAAGAAGAAGAAGAAGAAGAGGAAGAAGAAGAAGAAGAAGTGTTACGTAACACCGACGTGTAGGACGGAAGAGGGAGTCAGGATGCATGCGCTGGGGAGACGTCAGTTAATATAGAAGAGTTTATTCCAAATATAAGAATTCATACCACGGACAAAACAAACTATAATCCAGGCTGTTCTAAACAAGAGTAGTGATCTGGGAATCACTGGAACAAAGCGCACGGTTAAACACATCTAAACTAACATGATCAACTATGATCAACTATGATAAACTATGATAAACTATGATAAACTAAGTACTCCGCGCCGAAGCGGAAACGGAGTGGCGTATTTAAACACACACCAATCATACACCAAATCAAACACACCTGGAATCGATAATCACATTAAACAGGGAACCAATGAGAATTAAGGAGGTGGAGACATGACACAAACCAAAACATGAGCACATGGGGAAACACAGGAGGCGGAGACATGACGTGAACGAAAACAAAAAGCACATGGCAGAGGTAAACAACACAAGAGTCTTTATGAATGAAATGTCCATCGGAGAGTTTTTGAAAAGCGCTGGAAAGCGCGCAGTGGAATGCGGAAGTGTTCGAGTCCACCGCTCGCCTAGCGAGCGACTCGGAGAACGAGAGGAAAACTCTAACAGAGCCTCCCCCAAAGGCGCTTCTCCAGAAGCACCGAAAGTTCTGACCGTTCAGGGGGACCCGGGCCCCTGGGCAGGATCATAACATCTGCCCCCCAGGACCCGAGGCTGGCGATGTCCAGTGTCCTGAGGCCAGAGCAGAGCGTGTCGGGCTGTCCCTTCGGCCGTGGTCGAGAACTTGGTCGAGAACTGGGTGTGATGCTTGACCTGATACTGGGCCTGGAGCTCGGAGTGATGCTTGACCTGGTACTGGGCCTGGAGCTCGGAGTGATGCTTGACCTGGTGCTGGGCCTGGATCTCGGAGCTGCGCGTGACCTGGTGCTGGGCCTGGATCTCGGAGCTGCGCGTGACCTGGTGCTGGGCCTGGATCTCGGGGCTGTGAGTGACCTGGTGCTGGGCCTGGATCTCGGAGCTACGCGTGACCTGGTGCTGGGCCTGGATCTCGGAGCTGCGCGTGACCTGGTGCTGGGCCTGGATCTCGGAGCTGTGCGTGACCTGGAGCTTGACCTGGAGCTTGACCTGGAAGCAGGATCGGAATCAGCTCTGGAACCAGGATCGGAATCAGCTTTGGCACCCAGATCAGGAACAGCTTTGGCACCTGGATCAGAGACAGACTTGAAAACAGACTTCGAGAGAGACTTGGAAACAGACATTCGAGAGAGACTTCGAGAGAGACTTGGAAACAGACTTCGAGAGAGACTTGGAAACAGACTTCGAGAGCGACTTGGAAACAGACTTCGAGAGAGACTTGGAAACAGACTTCGAGAGAGACTTGGAAACAGACTTCGAGAGAGACTTGGAAACAGACTTCGAGAGAGACTTGGAAACAGATTTCGAGACAGACTTTGAGAAAGACCTGGAAACAGACTTCGAGACAGACTTGGAAACAGAACAGAGAACTCGGTTAGACCGAAAACCATAGACAAAATCAAAAACTTGGTTGGAAACAGCATTGGAAATTAAATTGGAGACAGGGCAGGAGACAGAGGAGGAGACAGAGGAGGAGACAGAGGAGGAGACAGAGGAGGAGACAGAGGAGTGAGCTGGGTTGGAAGCGGAGCTGGGAGTCAAATCAGCCTCCGAACTGAGAAGGAGAGCAAACACATATCCAGAAACTAAACCTATGTAGCTAGCTATGAAGTCAGGAACTGGACTTGGAACTGAACTAGGAACTGGGCTAGGAACAGGGTCGGAACCTGGACTTGGACTTGGACATGGACTGGTATTAGAGCAGGAACCTGGACATGGACTTGGACATGGACTGTGATTAGAGCAGGAACCTGGACATGGACTTGGACATGGACTGGGATTAGGGCAGGAACCTGGACATGGACTGGGATTAGGGCAGGAACCTGGACATGGACTGGGATTAGGGCAGGAACCTGGACCTGGACTGGGACATGGACTAGCTTGAGAAGAGGTCATCCCATGGACCTCAGACATGGACAGGGCATAAGTGGAGGTTTCTTCTCGAACCTCTGGTGGCTGCTTCTCGGGGCTGGAGGTCATCTTGTTAACCTCCTTGAGCAGCTCCCTTGAGGAGACCTTCTGCTGGGCCTCCTGCTGGAGCTCGGGGCTGGAGGTCGCCACATTAACCTCCAGGGGCAGCTCTGCTGTGGAGACCTCCTGCTGGGCCTCTGGCTGGAGCTCGGGGCTGGAGGTCACCACGTTAACCTCCTTGAGCAGCTCCGCTGTGGAGACCTTCTGCCGGGTCTCTGGCTGGAGCTCGGGGCTGGAGGTTGCCACGTTTACCTCCAGGTGTAGCTCTGTGGAGGAGACTTCCTGCTGGGTCTCCTGCTGGAGCTCGGGGCTGGAGGTCACCATGTTAACCTCCAGGGGCAGCTCCGCTGTGGAGACCTCCTGCTGGGCCTCCGGCTGGAGCTTGGGGCTGGAGGTCACCATGTTTACCTCCAGGTGTAGCTCCGTGGAGGAGACTTCCTGCGGGGTCTCCTGCTGGAGCTCGGGGCTGGAGGTCGCCACGTTAACCTCCAGGGGCAGCTCCGCTGTGGAGACCTCCTGCTGGGCCTCCGGCT
The DNA here is from genome assembly GCA_023630585.1 of Cranoglanis bouderius. Taxonomy (NCBI): domain Eukaryota; kingdom Metazoa; phylum Chordata; class Actinopteri; order Siluriformes; family Cranoglanididae; genus Cranoglanis; species Cranoglanis bouderius. The sequence continues at coordinate 22,906,257 of CM042545.1, read as the reverse complement.
GGAGCTCGGGGCTGGAGGTCGCCACGTTAACCTCCAGGGGCAGCTCCGCTGTGGAGACCTCCTGCTGGGCCTCCGGCTGGAGCTCTGGGGTTGCCCGCCTGTGGAGCCGTTTGTGTGCTCGCCAGCTGCCCTTAAAACAGGTTTGTGAGCAGAAGTAGCTGCTCCTTCCTACCTGTTTCCTGCAGGTGGGGCACTGGAGAATGGCTGGTCGGGTGCAGCCCTCGGTTGCACACTCCTGAAACTGGGGCTGAGAGGTGCAGGCCGCCACATTTGCCTGCTTCCTCTCATAGTATTCCAGGAATGACTTGCCAGGCTGATCGGGCAGGTGAACTTTGTTCAGAAATACGTTGAGGTCCGGCTCAAATTCCACGCTCCCATATTCACGGATCAGGA
>CM042545.1:22875864-22900864 GCA_023630585.1 Cranoglanis bouderius | reverse complement strand
ACAACACAGGATTTTCACTTGTCCTTCTATCGATCTAGTTATTAATCCGATTAAATGTGCGTACAAACAAACATGTAAAGTGTTAGCGAAGTGCTATTTAAATGGAAAGTATTCTCATTCTTCTTATTATTGATGTTCATTTTCGGACGTTAGTATTATCATGACATCCTTTCACTGTTCCTGACGTTATGTAGCATTACGCTATCTGAGTATTATTAACCATTACCTCACCTGTGCCATTCGACTACTATTTATTCATTTTTTGTCTGTTTTTGGTTGCTCTGGTTTCTTCATAGTAAAGAAAGAAAAAAAAAACCCCTATAATGTCATGTTGTATGTTAGCATTTCAAAGAAAAAAAGTACATGTAAAAATATTGAAACTAATTTGCAGTAAAAGAGAATGTATACAGTGTGTAATGTTTATCTCACAGCACCATTTTGCTCATTCTGGTGTCGGGTGCCAGTAATTCTGGATTTGGCTAAAATACATCGTTCTAGACCAAACGTTTATGTTCATTTAATGTTGTTAAATAAACAGTTGTGTTCCTGTGGAAGTTTACGTCTATTTTATTTAGTTAAAAGGTTTGAGATTGTGAGCTGAATCTCTAGCTTCCTGTTTTTATGTATGGAATCACTTCCCTGGGTGAGATCTCTCCACGGTGGTGTGATCATCACATGCTTATGGTTTGGTGGTTCCTCGGTGATGGTGAGAATTTACTCTTCTCCTGTTCCACATCACTGCACGTCTTCATGATTATAAATAACATTTTTATTACAGTCAGTGGCCGTTTTTAGGTCTGGCTTCCTGTACAGCTGACTTTAAAGGTTTATAAATACCACCTCTGACCTATCCATCATTGGACAATGAACATTTATAAGAGCTCCTATGTGTTGGTTTATTTCTTGTGTGTGTGTTTGTGTGTGTGTGTGTGTGTGTGTGTGTGTGTGTGTGTGTGTGGTGCTGGTATGAGTGTACTGTATATCTTGCAAATCAGTAGCTTGCAGAAGAGAAAATAGGTTTCTAGTAGATATCATGTAGAGACTACAGTTAAGCTGTGCAGGTTGGAAAAATGACAGTATTATGATGTAAAATGGTTGAAGAGCTGATAAAAAAAAGTGTGTGTTTATGTCCAGAGGAATGGCTGTGTATTTATAGAAAAGTGATGCCATCTTCCACAGGAAATTGTCTTATACGTTGAATAGAAGTGACATCATGCATTTGTAAAAATGTATTTCATATATATATATATATATAGTGTGTGTAGGACTTGTAGATCATAGTCAATCAACTCACATTATGTTGGAGATTCAAAACATGATTTATTTGACATTTTTATGCCACCAAGCTTCAGATTAAAGCCATTCAACTTAGGCTACATCCACATTAATCCAGATCAACTTGAAAACACATCTTTTTCTCTATGTTTTGGGCTTCAGTCCACACTGAGACAGTGATTTTGTCCATCAAAAACAGAGCGTTTCGAAAACCCTCTCCCGTCTGGGTAAATTAGAAAACGGCGTTTTCACATTGTCGTGTGGATTGAGAAAACTGAGGTATTCAAAAACAGTGCTGTATGTTTAGTCATGTGATGCAGACTACGTATAGGTAGATTTTATTAATACCAGATCTTAATCTGGTACAGATCGGTAAAACGGACCACAGCCGGATGTGTTCCAGTGTCAGTCAGTTTCTGTGTTAGTTTTGTTGACTCAAAGAGTTTTGAGTCAGGAAATGCCAGTTTTTTGACCAGCAAAATCATTATATGGTCAAATTATAATTTATTTACGTTTCACATCACCACATGATTACAGATTAAAACATTACACATTTTGTGCAATATAGTGTATGTAAAGTGTATTTAGGGGTTCTTGTCAACAAAATAAAAGGTACTGTTGTCAAGTCAGTGCACAAATAGAAACTTTCTTGTGGTATGTGAGGAAAAAAAAAAGATGTAGAACCTAGATGTAGATCAGATCAGATCAGATAATGATAGAAATAAATACATGTATGTGGCTAAAACTTCACACACGTCCCATTAACATCCATGCATTTAGTGCAGTTTCAGTGTTTTACATGTAATTATAACTTCTCTATAAACATTAACATTTTTTGTGTTGTTTAATTGTTTATAAATATGAAACAAACAAACAAACAAAAAAACTACATCCTGTCTGAGTGTGTTGATGGTTTATTATTCCACATTTCATTGAATAGCGCCACCTAGTGGAGCAAAAATAGAGAAAAATAAACAAATCCCTGATTCACAAATAAAAGAATGGACTGAAGTTTGAATATTATTCCTATCTTTAAAAAAATAATAATAATAATTAAAAAAAAAAATAATAATAATAATAATAATAATAGAAATAAAATTTCTTAGTTCTTGTTTTTCTCATTATGAAGTTTGTTTTAAAGGTTTTGATCAGACATCTGATATAAGAGATAAGATATCTACCTGAAATAAGAGAACTGACAGAATCAGAAATAATATAAAAGGCAAGACAGATATTAGACAATAAGAAATTACTGACTTAATCTGATAATTAAAAATCAGACGGCTCAGACCTGAGTTCTTTAACCCAGACCAAACTTGGTCCTAAGTATCTGACCATTAAACCAGCACTCACCATGCTTTATAATGTTAATATTACAATAACATCATTACTGACCCATTCTCTATAGCTTCCACTAGAGGGCGCTGTTCACTCGGTTGCTGTTTATAAACTCGAGGCCTTCCCTATTTCAGAGTGCAGGACCTGGATGAAGTTGAGTTTTCATCATGAATGAAGTTGAATACAGTGAGTTATTAATACTGAGCTTCAGAAAAATACAAAAACATTGAACAACCAATCAGTAACAGTCTGGAAGTGTAGCCAAGATCTCTGCAGAATTTACTAGGAGGACTTTGGGATTTAGCGATCTAATCAAATCTGGAAATGATCTGCAAAACAGATGAAATTTTCCAAAACTACTGAGAATATTCTGCCAGTTTCATGACAACGTATGTATAACTTCTCATTAACGAGGAGTAAAGTTAAAAATCAAAAGTTTTGGCACCCATCAATTAAAAAAAGCTTGAACATCATTGAAAATCTGTCTGCAGATCTTAAACATGCTGTGCATGCAAGATGGACCAAGAATATCTCAGAACTAGAAACCATCTGCAAGGAAGAGTGGGAGAAACTCATTAAACAGGAATAGAAAGACTCCTAGCTGCTTTTGCTTGCTCTGATACAAGGAGGTGTTACTAAGCACTGAATGTGTAAGTTGTACCAAACTTTTACACATGCCACAATGACTATTTAAAGTGTACATTAATATTTGATGAATGAGATGAATGTAAGTCACTCTGGATAAGGACATCTGCCAAATACAATAATATTTTCGGATTGTTTTTTTGTTTTTACTTCTTTTCACTTCAAAAATAATATAATGTAATTTGGTTAGGGGTGCACAAACTTTTGCATAAAATCAGTACTTACCCTTTCATGACATTTGAGTCAGGTCATTGTTTTTTAGCATTACGTGGATGAATTAGCATTTTATAGCACCACATGACTACACGATACATTATGGATTTTAATAAAAAATAAAAAATAAATAAAATAAAGTTTGTGCAAATTAAAGTGTATTTAGTGTCTCTGTAATAAAATGAGAATTATATTCATCATCTTGTCCACAAAATAAAAAGTAAGGGCCTTGTTCATCAGTTTTTTAATCCTTTGCTCATTTTCTTCACACTTATGTGTATAGGTTGATAAACTCTAGTCAGCCCTGAATTCAATTACCAAGTGCATTCATTGCATTTACATGTAACCACGGCAACAAAACTTCATAAAAAGGTAAACAAAGCTGAAAATGACAAAATAGCAACTAAACAGTGACAGAGCTCCTCCTAAGCACATCTATTATAAACAGGATGTGCACTAAATCTACCAGTAACACAGCTCAGTAACTGCAGCATGTAGAATACCATAGACACACACTAACTCCCACAAGGCTCGGTGTCCCACAAGGCTCAGTACTTGGTCAGCTCTTCTGTTCTCCCTCTATACTCGATCTCTTGGAGAGGTCATATCCTCACACCACTGCAACTCTTCCTCTCCTTCTGTCCCTCAGATCCTCATGTTTCCGCTCAGATCTCAGCATGTCTGGCAGACATCTCATCATGGATAGCAACTCATCAGCTGAAAATTTAACCCCAGAAAAACTGACCTGCTGTTCATCCCAGGTGATGTGATCTCCCTGGACAACTCTCTGATCTCACCTTCGGTCATGGTTACCTTGGAGTAACCATCAACTGTCCTTTTCCTCTTGCACTGCTAATCTGACACGCTGATGCCGATTTCTCCTTTACAACATCAGAAGGATTCGTCGATTTCTATCCACTCAGGTGCTGGTTCAGTCTCTAGTCATTTCGAGACCGGACTACTGCACCTCACTCCTGGCAGGTCTGTCTCTGAGCACCTTTCCACCTCTGCAACTGATCCAGAATGCAGCTGCACGACTGGTTTTCAACCTTCCTAAGTTCTCCCACACCGCTCCATTGCCACGCTACGCTCCCTCCACTGGCTTCCTGTAGCTGCTGCATTAGATTTAAAACACTGATGCTTGCCAACAAAGCCAAAAACGGGCCAGAACTCACTTATCTTAAAGCATTTATCACGTTCCCACCGATCCTCCAGCACCGCTCGACTGGTCCCACCATCTCTCAGGGTACAAGGAAGACCTGCATTAAGACTCTTCTCTGTTCTGGCACCCAGTCGGTGGAATGAACTTCCCCTAGATGTCCAAACAGCTGAGTTACTGGCGGTCTTCAATTATAGGACTCCTCTACTGCTCTCCTTATATGCAATATCATGTAAATATCTTTTCTTTTGATGGCAAAAAATACATCTTAACATTTTCATGAACAAGCCAGGTGAAATGGAATATATTTTTGTGACACACAATTGTTACACACAATGTGTAGAACTTTTTTATACTGTTGTATATACAGGTATGGAGTTCAGACAGAAGTGACCGCAGTGTGTTTTTCTTTAGCTGCAGCACAGCAGTCTGTGTGATGTCACTTCCTCTTGCTGGTTTGAAAACTCAACCCCAAACGCTCTCACATCAGTTTGCTAAAGCCAGTAGATGATGTGGGTTCTCTCTGTAACCTGTCTCCTGCTCTGTGTCTCTGTACACACGGCTCACAGCGGTGAGTAAACCACAATACACTTTATACACAGCTGTTATAAACACCACACATTACCATTGGTGTTGATTAGTTTTCTATAACAGCAGCTCTGACAGTAGTGCAGCTGCAAACCACAGCTTAATATTAATACTCTCGCTCTAATACGTTATGGTTTCTATAGTAACAGCTCATTCACAGGGACGGGTACAGCGGACGCTCCACATAAACAGATAAAAAACGTGTGTAATTGTTGGTGTGGTGAAGATTTCTGAAGGATACGACTGTTTATAGCTTTATTTATAATGTAAGTGAGAACAGGAACTAACTCGTCTCACTGAAGTTCCACGTCATTAAATGTAACTATAAATGGAAAAAAGTAAAATATAGTTCTTTAATAAATACAAATTGTAACTGTTGGTAAATCACTGTGGTGTAAGAGGAATAAAACACTTGGGGATGTGTTGTTATAGGAAAATAATCAACTTCAGGGTGGGAACAGTAACTCTGTCTCTCTCTCTCTCTCTCTCTCTCTCACACACACACACACACACACACACACACACACACACACACACACACACACACACACACACACACACACACACACACACACACACACACACACAGTATGTATTAAAGGAACCATTTTTGTGAGTTTAAAAAAAAAAGAAAAAGGTATCAGGAAGTAAAACAGTTCCTGTATTTATGATCATTTATAATTTAGTGTAAAAGCTGCAGATGGTTGCCATGGTAATGTTCTTACATGCTGATCACATTTCAGTGTTTATTTTTGTTCTTACAGCCATATTCAATCAGATTGGCACAGAGGGGAGTAACACACTTCTCATCTGTGTAAATGATAGTAAAGTGATATGGAGTAAAGGTGTTGATGGAGAGAGAGCGGACATCCTCACTGCTCAACATGGAGAAGTCACCATTAAACACAAACCTGATCCAGATCACAGATACATTGTGTTAAGTGATTTATCACTCTATATAAAGGATCTGTCTCTCTCAGACTCGGGGATTTACTACTGTAACTCTGTTCCTGTGGTCAGTCTGACTGTCACTCCATTAGAAGGTGAGTGTAACGTCTATAACTGTGTGATTTTGTATGGTTCTCCTTTCACACAGGTGAGTGTGTTACATGTTTACATGTTTACAGTGGTGTGTGAGTCTGATTACAGATTAGATTAGAGAGCTGTATTGTCATTCTCACACACCCCTGTTATAAGTGTAGTAAGAGTGTGTACATGCAGTGTGTACAGTAGTGTAGTGTTTGGTTATTTGTCCTGTTTTATTTTCTGCACTAAACCCTAAAGCATGGTGTGAAGCAGGAGGAAAGAACAGAGGAAATGTCCGTGGTTAATGTCGGGGGTTAATGCGGCTTAAAAACATGAAGGCTGATATGACTAACAGTGCTTTACTTTTAGAGGCTTTATTTCATTTACACCAGTTATAACCAAACTGAAATCAAATAGAAAGTTTATATAAAGAACCTTAACACTACACACACACACACACACACACACACACACACACACACACACACCAGTGAATAAGAGAAATATTATTTAGAGGCATGTGAAAGGTCCCGGTCCCCAAACTAAAAGTGCTTCTAGAATCTCACGTAGCCAGCGAGATTCAGTGCTGATAGGTGGCCTGTGTAATTACTCACACTAATATAGCGACGTAACGAGTTTATAGCAGTGAGTATTCTCAGTACAAAGGGAAATATTTATGGATGGCACATTCTATCAGTTTATGTGCATCACCTCAGTTAGCTACAAAACACGTTTGCCCAAAGCACTTTGAAAACAAAGCTACATTTCATACAGTAGGCCTTCTTACAATAAACTAACATTAACTGCACAACATAATCCAGAAATAAGTGTCTTAACTAACACAAAATATTCCACAAAGCCATCATGTCAGTGTCCTCCTCCTCTTCCCTGTGTCCTTTACGTATCCATGAGCACAAATGGCTCAGGATTGAACTTTGTAAGCGGTGGACCCACGATGTTCAGAAACATCAGAGATGAGATGGTGTGGATGAGAAGGGATGCACACTGTGAGCTACAAATGAGATTGATTTTGGACAAACCCTGCTCGCGCTCCACTGGAGATCGGTGTGTTATTCACAGAATCCAACATCTGCCTCAGTCCTTCTGGAACTCTTTGTGTATTTGAGTCCCTGTACTCCCTAAAAGCCAGAATGACTGTACGTGGGCTTTTCACTCCATTTCATTCCTGTTAGTCTCACTTTCAAAGCCATGCGCAGGTTAACAACATTTAGCCTCATAAGTGCTTCTAAAAACCTTCTAACGTCAGGTAAAGCGTTATCACTGCTAGTCATGTGAACGGTCACCAAACTGCTTCAAGTCACCTGCAGCCGCTCGCTCACTTGGACTCGTGTCTTTTTAGTGTTTTGCTCCGTTTTCTCTCTGTCATTGTATATTTCAGCATATATAATATTTCAGCATCAGTAATATAAGATTAGCATTTTTATTGCAGTTTTTTTGTTGTTCTATTTTACTTTTGGTGAATTAAAAACTAAAACTATTTGTTTTTATAATAATGCTGTGTGAGATTTTAAACACCCAGCTGTAGAGGATCCACATGAAAAGGTGGTGGAATGCAGGTGTGCTATATTTTGGAGGTGGAACAGGATCCGGCTCAAATAAAGCTCTGCCTGTCCCTATCTGTATCTGTTTAGAACATCATCTGGTAGAAATGTGAAAAATATTACATCAGATTAAATTGTAACTGTTTTCAGTTAAATATTAGAAATACAAGAGCGTTTGTACTGGATCAGAGACACAATGATGTAATTTACAGAAAACAGGACTGTAATATTATTGCTGTTATCCTACAATATCCTGGAACAGAGTCCTGAAATACAGAGCGTTAGGAAAGTCAGGAACCAGTGAGAGTAAAGCTACATATATTTAATTTTGTATTTAATCTTTACAGCATGCTCTACATGTTCACTCTTATGCTCCATGTATTTCTTTAGCCACTGTATCATGTTTTTATTATTATTTATGAACATATTGCCATTGGTTCCTGACTTGTCAGACACACTGTATGTCCAGATCGCGGTCATTTTGTGTCAACAATCGACATTTTGAGTGACAACGTACACTAAGATTACTTCATATAGTACCACCTGGTATCAGATTTTGGTCCCGGATTAAGCACATGAGTAAATGAACACGTTATCAGACTGATACACAACACCAGTATCAGTATTTATGCGTTTCTAATATCGTAATATGTCATAATATTTTCTAGTTTCCGCCACTAAAGAATCCTACACAACTGCATCTACCAGGAAGAACGTGGGTAAGAGCAGGTTTTCTTCCTTTAGATACAGCACAGCAGTCTGTGTGATGTTACTTCCTCTTGCTGGTGTGAAAAGTCAGACCTAAATGATCTCATCAGTTCTGTAACCACAGCAACTCGTTTTAATACGTTATCGTTTCTATAGTAACAGCTCATTCACAGGGACTTGTACGACAGAAGCTCCGCATAAACATAAATGTAATGAAATGTGCAACCTGCATTCAGTTAATGACCGAGGCCTGGTAGTGTCTACTCAGTGAGGCTTCCAACCTCAATCTGGACAGCAGAATCTGTCACTATCTTCAAAAAATGGCCAAAGACCCACCTCTTCAGTGAACACCTGACTGACCCCTAACTTCTCATCCCCCCTCTGTTGTGTAAGGAGATGTTTATGTAATATTGATGGAAGGAGTCTCTAGTGTCAATGCTTTATAACAGTCAGTTTTTGAAAAAAAAACTGACAGCTAAAAGAACCTGTCTCATGTTCCAGAACATTAAATTTAACAATAAACAGATGAAAAAATTAAGTGTCATTCTTTAGTTAATAAAATTTTAATTGTTAGTAAATTGCTGTGGTATAAGAGGAATAAAACACGTCAGGATGTGTTGTTATAGCATGATTTTTTTTTTCTTTGATTGATTTTATGTTATTTAACTGAAGAAATGAACAGAATTACAGGATTACTGTTTCTGAGACTGATGAGATGAATCAGTAATCAGACTGTATTTCTCTGCAGGTAACCAGCAGATCCCAACAGAAGGTGTTTACTGTCTGGCTCCACATCCATGACTCCACATCACACATTAACACACACATTAACACACACACACACACACACACACACACACACACATTAACACACACATTAACACACACACACACACACACATTAACACACACATTAACACACACATTAACACACATCTACGTATAATTTCTTTCCCACAATTTCTTTCCTTTGTTTCTTTGCATTTGATAGTAAATGTATGTAGTTTTTATAACAGAATGTAACTGATAGCTCTCTGTCTCTAACTGTGATTATTAATGGAACATTTATTACTGAATGTATTATACCGCAGTGTGAAATATCTGCACTGTGTCGCTCTGTGTTTCAGTGAAGTCCATTTCATAATGTCCATTTCCACATTTATTCCATGTGATGTTTAGTTTAGTGTAAATCAGTAGGAAAGTAAATAAACAGTAAATACATTAAGACTCCAGTGTAACTGTAAGGTGTGATGTAGTGGAAGGTGAACTGGGTTTAGTTTCATCTACAATAACATTTATATTCACTCTCATCTCATAAGAACTTTATACACATTTGGAGAGACAGATACAGCTGTATGCAAAAGTTTGTGCACCCTTAGCCAAATGACATTTATTTGATTTTTAAGTGAAAAGTAAACACAGCCTCTGCAGTAAACTATTTAACAACCTTTTTCTGCAAATGTTAATGCACAGTTATTAATACATAATAACCCAACATTACAGGTTACAGTTTTGAGATTGTTAAAAATCAGAACCTTAAATACAATCTCAGAAATACAGACTGTATGTAAATCAGGCCAAAGGTGGAGTGTCTGTGTTTCCCAGTGAAATAAAGAATGTGATGGTTTGGGTTTATGCTGTAAATGATTATACATGTAGTGATGTAGTCAGGAATTCATTTCAGTGATATAAACTGTATATAACATCAACAATAAAGTGTTAATACATGTTCTCTCTCTCTCTCTCTCTCTCTCTCTCTCTCTCTCTCTCTCTCTATCTCTCTCTTTTTACACTGGATTGTGTTTGTTCTGTTTAATGCAACAAATTTAAAAGCATCTTATCAAACCACAGCCCTGAAAAATAACAAGCAAAATTATCTGTAGAACAATTATAACATTACATTAATAGTAAATTATTTGAACCCTTTACTGCACAACTGCTGCCCTTTAGTGGGCCCTGAGACCCCCACCCTTTTTGGGGTTGATTACATGTCAATAACCCACAGCATATGGTATGATGCAACACGTGGGGGCGGGACTTCCTTTCAGTACGAGGAACTGATGTGGTGCATGATGTGCATTATCTATCATTATTTTAACAAATACATTGGGAAAAAAATGTAAAAACAAAAATATGTAATTGTGCATGAATGTCTTTGGAATCATGTGTGACAGGTTTTAATGAAATATTGTTTTTGAATTTTAAGAGTCTAAATCAAAATCTTTAAAAATCATTATTTAGGGATTTTAAGTGTCATAATGAAAGAATCAGATATGTTTGGGGCTCAAAATAAAAATTCATGCAGTACAGAGTTATATAATTTGTGCCAATAATTCCAGTTTGATCTGTGAGATTTTGTACTAACAGAGGAAAGATCTCTGTATGCTAGCTGATATAAAAATAGGCTTTTTTATTGTTTATATTACTTTAACTTTAATCTACTGAAATGTCTGTGTACATTTTAAGTTTTCATTTAAATTGAAAGTCAGAAGTTGAACTGTCCTTTGGTGCAATTGTTAGATGTTTACTTGCATATAAACTCAAAGCTAGCAACAATTTACATTCAAACTGCACTACAAAAAAACTTCAATTTCCTTTTCAGTATTTAGATCTGACTGCACAACGGCTTGTTTTCACGTGACATCATGAAAAGGTGTGCAGTTTGTTGTCCTCCATTTTGATTCCCTCCACATGTCTGTGTGAAGAACGTCACACCGTGTAGTGTTTAAACAGTGAATATGCCCATGTGTGGTGTACATGACATTGATCCTTAAGTACATTATCTCACGCAACTTAATATTCATTATGGTTCTTTCATATTCTTTCATCCTCACAACTCCATAGATATGATAGATTAATCAGACTCTGATATGAGATGTACAACTTAATTAGACAATTAGAATTAAAAAAAAACTCTCAACAAAATTGACAAACAGCAAAAATCTTCCAGGAGAGATCTCAATATCCATCTTGCTGCTAAACTACATGCAGGTAAACTGTCCTCTGGGGGTGAAGGAGTTAAATGTAGGACATTTATATGAATATTTTAAGCTGTGTTTTAACAAATTGAGAGATTTTTAAAAAGAAAAGAAATGAACCCTTTCTCGCAGTGCACTGGCGCTATCGGACATTTTCAATCAGTATAAATAAATGAATTATTGTTTTGTCGCATGTCTGTGATAAGATTAGTGAGGACACCGTTGGGTTTCTGTGTGTAGAGTATCGTCACACTGTGCTTACCTGCTGGTGAGCAGGGTGATGGGAAAGAGGAGGGGTGTGAGCCCCCTGCTGGGCAAATAATTCACAAGTCACCTCTCCACAATAACACCGTAAAACACCGTATACAACTGCCACAATAAAATGATAACATTTAAACCTCGTAGGCTAGATAAAATGAAATACTTTAGAAAAAAATGAAAATTCTTAAAGCTCTGAGTTCCTACTTTCATATGAGCCATTAACCACTACTGTGGAGTTACATCACAAATACATTCAATGCTGAACACGAGAACCACAAAACAGGATGAAATTCCATTTGTGGCCTCTGGTAAAAAGAGTTCAATTAAATATTTAGAATTTCAGAGAAGAAAGTCCATCACCATGACAGGAACACTGCGTTTGGGGGTTTCCTCATAGTTCTTCTTAGGTTTGTAGATTGTGAGCTAAATCTGTAAGAGCTTCCTGTTTTTATTTATTTAATCACTTCTCAGGGTGAGATCTCTCCACGGTGGTGTGATCATTACCTGTGTACGGTTTGGAAGTGGTTGTCTCAGTGAAAGTGAGAATTTATCTCTTTAAATTTACATTTACAGTCTGATTCTGTCTCCTTTTCCACATCACTGCATGTCTTCATGATTTCCTGATTTCTGCAGCAGATTTCCTGCTACTTCCTCTCTGAGTTTATTGATGGTTTGATTCCGATGTTTCAGTGTATAGCACCACCTCCTCACAGTCACAGATAACAACCCATACCATCTACAATAACATGATTACTGACACATTCCCTGTCGATTCCACTAGTGGGCGCTGTTCACGTGATTGATGTTTGTAAACTCGAGAGCTACATTTAATTTGTTTCACTAGTTGGGGGATGGATGGCTGGATGGATGGATGGATGCACTACATGACTACAGTTTAATACATTACACATTTTGTACAAAGTGTAAAAGTGTCTTAAAGTGTATTTAGTGTTTCTCCTACAAAATGCACATTATATTCATCATATTTTCCACAAAATAAAAAGTATTTATTGAAGGTTTTTGTTGGTCTTTTATTATAACGTGTGTAAATGTTTTTGGCCAAACTGAAAAAAAAAAAAATCTAGATTTAGAAAACCTTTGATTTTGTTCGTATTCAGGTGTGTATGTTAATAGAGCTCCTCTAAACTTGTTGTGCGCTAGATCTTACAGTAATGCAGCTCAGCCACTGCAGCATGTCAGCTACCATACACATACACACACACACATACACATACACACACACACACACACACACACACACACACACAGGATTTTTATGAACACCACATTTTTTGATGCTGAGAACGATTTACAAATAAATTCCTTTGTATTCAGGTTTTTGTGTCCAGAGTTTATTTTAGTCACGAGGTTCAGACAGAAGTGACCGCAGTGTGTTTTTCTTTAGATGCAGCACAGCAGTCTGTGTGATGTCACTTCCTCTTGCTGGTTTGAAAACTCAACCCCAAACGCTCTCACATCAGTTTGCTAAAGCCAGTAGATGATGTGGGTTCTCTCTGTAACCTGTCTCCTGCTCTGTGTCTCTGTACACACGGCTCACAGCGGTGAGTAAACCACAATACACTTTATACACAGCTGTTATAAACACCACACATTACCATTGGTGTTGATTAGTTTTCTATAACAGCAGCTCTGACAGTAGTGCAGCTGCAAACCACAGCTTAATATTAATACTCTCGCTCTAATACGTTATGGTTTCTATAGTAACAGCTCATTCACAGGGACGGGTACAGTGGACGCTCCACATAAACAGATTTAAAATTTTTTTTTTAATAAACTAGGATACAACTGTTTATAGCTGCTATAATGTGATGTGTATAATGAAAAGTGAGAACAGGTACTAACTCTTTTAACCGACATTCCACATCATTCAATGTAACTATAAAATGAAAAAAAGTATGATTTAGTTCTTAATTTGTAACTGTTGGTAAATCACTGTGGTGTAAGAGGAATAAAACACTTGGGGATGTGCTGTTATAGGAAAATAATCAACTTCAGGATGGTAACAGTAACTCTGCTTCATCACACCACCCTGTCACTCAGTATATCACTGCAACACACACACACACACACACACACACACACACACACACACACACACACACACACACACAATATTTATTTAAGTGAACATTTTGGTGAGTTAAAATATTAGAAAAATCAAAGGTATCAGGAAGTAAAACAGTTCCTGTATTTATGATCATTTATAATTTAGTGTAAAAGCTGCAGATGGTTGCCATGGTAATGTTCTTACATGCTGATCACATTTCAGTGTTTATTTTTGTTCTTACAGCCATATTCAATCAGATTGGCACAGAGGGGAGTGACACTGCTCTCATCTGTGTAAATGATGGTAAAGTGATATGGAGTAAAGGTGTTGATGGAGGGAGAGCGGACATCCTCACTGCTCAACATGGAGAAGACACCATTAAACACAAACCTGATCCAGATCACAGATACATTGTGTTAAGTGATTTATCACTCTATATAAAGGATCTGTCTCTCTCAGACTCGGGGATTTACTACTGTAACTCTGTTCCTGTGGTCAATCTGACTGTCACTCCATTAGAAGGTGAGTGTAACGTCTATAACTGTGTGATTTTGTATGGTTCTCCTTTCACACAGGTGAGTGTGTTACATGTTTACATGTTTACAGTGGTGTGTGAGTCTGATTACAGATTAGATTAGAGAGCTGTCTTGTCATTCTCACACACCCCTGTTATAAGTGTAGTAAGAGTGTGTACATGCAGTGTGTACAGCAGTGTAGTGTTTGGTTATTTGTCCTGTTTTATTTTCTGCACTAAACCCTAAAGCATGGTGTGAAGCAGGAGGAAAGAACAGAGGAAATGTCCGTGGTTAATGTCGGGGTTTAATGCGGCTTAAAAACATGAAGGCTGATATGACTAACAGTGCTTTACTTTTAGAGGCTTTATTTCATTTACACCAGTTATAACCAAACTGAAATCAAATAGAAAGTTTATATAAAGAACCTTAACACTACACACACACACACACACACACACACACACACACACACACACACACATAAGTAAAGAGCAGAGTATCAGACTGATACACAACACCAGTATCAGTATTTATGTGTTTTGTAAAAGTTTGTCTTTTCTATTTTCTAGTTTCCGCCACTAAAGAATCCTACACAACTGCATCTACCAGGAAGAACGTGGGTAAGAGCAGGTTTTCTTCCTTTAGATACAGCACAGCAGTCTGTGTGATGTCACTTCCTCTTGCTGGTGTGAAAAGTCAGACCTAAAGGAACTCATCAGTTTTGTAAAGACAGCAGCTCGTTTTAGTACGTTATCGTTTCCATAGTAACAGCTCATTCACAGGGACTTGTACAACAGACGACAGACGCGCCACATAAACATAAACAATAAAAACGAATAATTGTTGATATGGTGAAGTTTTCTGTAAGGAGATGTTTATGTAACATTGATGGAAGGAGTCTCCAGTGTCAGCACTTTGTAACAGTCAGAGGTGAAGCTGTAACTTTTAGTTTTCTGATATCTTCAGGACAGAGGAGTTTACACTTTGCAGTTTCTCAGTAACACGACAAACTGCATTTTTTTTGTCATGAGAGAATAAAGAGAGGCTGGTGAGGGAACAGCTGTTTATAGCTGCTATAACGTCAGTGAGAACAGGAAGTAACTGTAAATAAATATAAATTACAACGTGTGATTCTCAGACACGGTCGCTTAGTGGTTTCATTTGTTGGATGGTTTCATTTGTAAGAGTTAAAACCAAACGTGAAAACAAAATGAAAGTGTATATAAAGAAACTTAACACTACACACACACACACACACACACACACACACACACACACACACACACACACCAGTGAATAAGAGTAATGAGAATGTGTGTATTAGGGCTGCGTGTTGTGACACAAATATCATAATAATAAACAGAAAAAGTGTTAACAGATATGAATATTAGTTATTTCAGTCTTAATTAATGTGTTTCATGTGAATGTTTTATTGTGTCCTGCTGGATTCCAGTCCTGATCACAACCACACACCAATACCTGTTCATATCTGTATCTGTTTAGATCATCATCTGTTCATTCCCAATAGTGTATTCACATTCAGTTCCATCCCTACAGAGAGAGTAAGTGAGGAGAACAAGTCCACACAGACGACTCCGACAACAACATCCAGCCCCAGAGTGATTCACGGTGAAACTAGAGCTTCTCAAAACATCATCCCCAACACCAGTGTAGAAGAAGATGAAAGATCTTCAGATATCAGCAGTACAGGTGAGTAGGAGAGATCTAGCACACTTCTCACACGTGATTATAAAGTTTATAACATGTTATGTCCTGAATGGACATAATGGATGAATGGAATTTCTCAATACCTAAGTCACGTTTTCAAAACTCTTGACACAGTGAGCACAACAGCAGCAGTCTATGTGGGCTGAACTGTTTTCATTGCTTTGGCACGAAATGCATTCAATGACTACATCTTTCAAATGACATGAATTCCTTTTTCACTTAAACACAAAAATCAGCAAAACTCTATGCACCTACAGGCATAATAATCTGCACAGGTTTACATACTTTTTTTCAAAACTGTTTAAATTTTAGCTCAAAACCCAACACAAAACTGAATACTGTAAGACAGCAATTTGCTACATTTCTACAGTAATACCGTGTTGAAATATATTCCAAATCTAAAAAAAAAATAAGTACTATCAAAACAATTAGCCAATTCCCATTGTAGCTGAACACCTACGGAGGTATTAGTCTTTCAAATTCATTACCGTCTATACAAAAGGGGACATTTTAGGAATGATTTTACAGTAATGTAAACATGGGCCCGGCCAGAGATGAAGTGGCTAACAGAGGAAGAAGACTGAGAGGAAGATCAAGAGCTGTAGTCTCAGATGAGATTAGGGCTACTATAATTGATCATGTAATAAATCATGGTTCATCAGTAAGAGAAGCTGGTCTGAGAGTCAACACTCAACAGTGGCATCTATTGTGAGAATTTTCCGGCAAATCAACACGTAAGATGTGCATTCTGCAAGGGCGTGTGACTGAACTGCACATTTCAGAAGTACATTGAGCTTCTGAAAGCTCAATGTATGAGATGGCTCCGACGGACACAGATGGCTCCGACGACAACAACCTGCGTTACACACGATGAACATACAACCACTCAGTCCAACCTTCCCGAGAGCACGGAATCAGACGAACAATCTTCAGGTCAGTATCAGAGCAGCGTTACATGTGAAGTGGCTGTATGTGGCTCATGTGAATCATGTTATTATTCACATGTTAAGTTCACTGACATTTCTAAAGACTAGAGCAGTCCAAATGAAGAAGCTTCCACATTCTGCGCACAAAGACAGTATCCCAAAAGTCCCACTAATCCTAAAAGTTCAACACTAGTTCAACAGTAAAACCACTACATAACGCATTAGTTCATAGTGATGGACAGAATAAACCTTAATTTTTAAAAATGATTTGTTAATGCTTACGTTTATGGTTTGTTACCACATTCATACCTAATTCTCAAATCTGATTAGGTTTTTTTTTTTTTTTTTTACTTTTATAAAGCAATAAAACTGGAGACTCCTTACACATGACTTCACCATAACGATGATTTTACGTGTCCCATGTTCACAACTCACTGTGAATGAGTTGTTACTATAGAAACGATAACGTATTAGAACGAGCATTAATATATCCCTGTGATTTGCAGCTGCACTACTGTCAGAGCTGCTGTTATAGAAAATTAATCAACACCTTCTGACCAATCAGCACTGTGGTATCATGTTACATGATGTTATCTAGTAGTTCAGAACACCTCCAATAACATCGATAATCGATATTGATAATTCCGATAGTTTAACACTACTCTGTTCGTTGGTTCGTTTTGTTTAATTAACATTTACATTAGTGAACAATTTGTCTGATTTATTTTCTAGTCTCCTCAGAGGTTTCCACTAAAGTATACCCTAATGCACCTACCAGTAACAGCACAGGTAAGAGTTATTAACAACAGTACTAACGTGCTTATTTGGTGGTTTTTAAATTGTGAGTCCAAATGAAATGCTAACACATTTTATTTTACTCTCATTCTGTTCATCTGTCATTGAGTGTCTCCTGTTATTCTGCATTCCTATAGTAACCTGATGTTACTGTTTATAACGTCTGCTGGTTTTAATATTAGTAACCCATTTTGGATTGTTGCTGTTTACAATAAAATACTATAAATTATAAATGTTATAGTAAAAATGTTAGCATTGGTACTTCATACTGTTTCACTTCAAGTCTTGTATTAGTTTCATTGTTATGTAAACTGGAGGAAGGGGAGTCAGGGTGCATGCGCAGGGGAAACGTCAGTTTAATAGGAACATGTCATTCAAAAATAAAGGAACAGGAAAAAAACAACAACAACAAACCATAATCCATTCAACGAAAGAAAAGCAGCGATCCAAAATGTGATAATCCTTCCCGAATGAGGCAGTAATCCACAAAGCAGTAATCCATATGCAAAATGGGAGAAACACATGAATGAATCAAAGAAAACAAAAAGGAGCAAACAAACGAGGCTAGGCTGTGGTACGGGAACCGCGAACAAGCTAAGGATACCAAACTACGAACATCTAATTATGGTCTGGGAACCATGAACTAGGAACGAGAGAAAACAGGAAAGAAGTCGTCTTAACGCACATACTCAGTCTAAATCTATACTACTTTAACTCTAATACTCCAAAACGAAGCGGAAACAAAAGGGTTTTTATACACAAACACATTAAGGGTAAACGAACTGAAACTCAAAACACCTGAGACGAATCATCAATCAATAAACAGAAACCCAATAAGCCAACGGGGACAGAGACATGACGCAAACCAAAGGACCAATAAACATACGGAGGCGGAGACATGACACAAACCAAAATACAAGCACATGGTAGAACAAAGGAGGTGAACACATGACGTGAACGAAAACAAACGCACATGGCAAAGAAAACAAACGTGAGTTCATGAATGAAACAGTCCAGAGGGTTTTTATGAATAGCGCTGGAATGCGCTCAGTGGAATGCGGAAGTACGCTACTCCGCTAACCTCCGCTAGCTGCGTAGTGAGAGAGAGAGACTCTAACATTCATGTTGTACAAAATGAGACTTTAATATCACCACTAACTAGGGCTGGGCAATATGATACTGATATGGTGAAACATACACTCACGTTTTTATACTCACTTAAATAAAGTATCATACTTAAAAATGCAACGCTGCCGTACTGCTGCGAAATTGTTAGCAAAAATATACAGTGATCAGCCATAACATTAAAACCACTGACAGGCGTGGGGAGCGAAGGCGAGCCCGTCTGGTCCGATCACATAGAAGAGCTACTGTAGCACAAATTGCTCAAAAAGTTCATACTGTGGCTCTGATAGAAAGGAGTCAGAACACACAGTGCAGAACTCACAGCTTGCGGCGTATGGAGCGGTGTAGCTGCAGACCGGTCAGACTGCCCATGCTGAAGAAGGTGGCCTGGTCTGATGAATCACGTTTCTTTTACATCGTGTGGACGGCCGGGTGCGTGTGCGTCGCTTACCTGGGGAAGAGAAGGCACCAGGATGCACTATGGGAAGAAGGCGAGCCGGCGGAGGCAGTGTGATGCTCTGGGCAATGTTCTGGTGGGAAACCTTGGGTCCTGGCATTCATGTGGATGTTACTTTGACACGTACCACCTACCTAAACATTGTTGCAGACCTTCATGGCAACACTGTTCCCTAATGGCAGTGGCCTCTTTCAGCAGGATAATGTGCCCTGACACACTGCAAACATTGTTCAGGAATGGTTTGAGGAACATGACAAAGAGTTCAAGGTGTTGACTCGGCCTCCAGATTCCACAGAATTTCTGTTAGGTATGTTTACAGAATATATTTCTGTAAAATGATGAGGATTATCAGTGTTTGTTCAGTCAAACCCAACAAGTGTTCAGTCCTGCAGTGTTTTCTCGCATACACTCATCCGCTTGTGGTGAAGGATGACTCATGGAAACTTCACTATTTATTTTCCACATCCGTAGACCAGTGCATGCGGTTTTGACACCAACACCAACCCCCAGATGTCCATCGCTACATAAACGTTTGCTTTTTCTAACTTACATCATAGCAAACATAACACCACAGAGAACACAATCAGGTTAACATTAAATATAACTATAAATGAACAACTAGTATAGTGTGTCATTTTTTTGTTGGCAAATTGCTGTTGTATAGGAAAATCAACAGCGTCAGGGTGGTAACAGTGATTCTGCTTCATCACACCTGATCTTCAGTCAGTTTTCTCCTGAATTGATATGTTTTAAAGAAACAGTCAGTATGCTGTGAGTGAAATCAGTCAGGTTGTTTCATGCGTTCAGTTAAACCTCTTGAGCCGCACTAGCCCGTGTGCGGGCCTGATGTCACGCGGTTTTACAAGGTTTAAGATTTCCATATAGACTACTTTCTAAAAATGTTAATAATATTAACAAACTATACATCATTTGAAAGGTCTAAGGGTTTCGTGTCAAAATACGGTCTCAGTTTTACGATATAGACGCTCCAGCAACAGTAATATAGTAGGTTGTGTCGGGAGTGCAAATGACAACATGAAAAATAAAAACGGAAATTCATACCTTTGTTATGATCTAGCGATCGCGAGTCTAATCCAATCTGTCGCAGCTAGGTAAAAAGTCAGTGAAAAGCATCTAGTGGCAAACATGCAATGTTACTATTTGTCCACAAAAGCATATAAATCGTGAAATATTGCTATATTTATATAAGAATTCTTCTGTACGACCTTCCCTCCATTATCGTTCTTCAAAAGAATATACAGTCCGAGCACCGTTTACGTCGTAAAACTGTCTATGGTAGTGAACAACAGAGTCTTCCAAACACATTAGCCCGCCTCCAAAGTTTGTTTTAAAACGCAGGGCGGTTTCAAGCTTAATATCCAAACAGTGCTGTCAAAAATTGTGACATCTTGATCATTCCCTGAATACCCCACGAACCAATAACTTCATGGAAAGATGTTGATAGACACGTATGGCCACCCAAAGAACAAATGAACGCTTATTGAGGCTGTATGGGCAGCCGTCACAGTCACAGCTCCAGGTGGCCCACTTTTTAAAAAGGCACTAGTCAGACATCAAAACTTGCAGGGACCTAATTTTTTGGTCTGTCATCCTCAAACTTCAAACATAACTTCTTTAGACTTGTGGCTATGAGCACATTGCATTTCTAGATATTGTCAGCATGTTTATCATTGTTATTTTATAATGGGAAAAAAAAAATATGCAGCAAAGATTTCAAAATGATTGATGGAGGACAACTGAGAAACACTTGAAATTTTATTTGTCTGCAATGTTTATTATTTTATAATAATTTCTACTCAGATTTGTTATGTTCTTTGTGATTTCAGATGACATTTCACAAGTCGTGATTATTGTCTCTGTGCTGGTTGGAGCCACTGTTGTAACAGTATTTGTAGCTCTGCTGCTGTGGAGATGCTTCTTCCAAAAGAACGGTGAGAGATCTCCAGTACACAGATAACTGATTGTGTGTAACTGCCATGAAATTCAGGTGTTTTTAGTGAAAACACATTTGTGCTGATTGTTTTGTATTTCTCAGCTGTTAAAGGCAAGACAGATCATATCTATGAATCCATAGAAGATGTTACACCAGCTAGTGAGTAAGATTTTTTTTTAAATACAGTGTTGCAAAAAAGTATTTGCCCCCATCTGATTTCTTCTGTTTTTTGTGTACATCTCATTCTAAATTGTTTCAGAAATTAAAACAAAATCAAGATAAAACAAAGGCAACCTGAGTAAACACAAAATACAGTTTTTTTTTAAATGATAATGTTATTTATTGAAGCAAAAAAAGGTTATCCAATACCAACTGGGCCTGTGAGAAAATGTATTTGCCCCTGTAGTTAGTAATTCCCCAAATCTATGAAACTGCATTCATAATGGGTTTCAGCTGGACTAGACACAACCAGGTCTGATTACTGCAAACCCTGTTCAATCAAATCAACACTTAAATAGAACTTTTTCAACAGCATGAAGTTGGTTAAAAGGTCTTACCCAGTAACACACTACGTCAAATTTGAAAGAAATTCCAGAAATGGTGAGGAAGAAGGTGATTGAAATAAATCAGTCTGAGATAGTAGTGAACCTTCCCAGAACTGGCCAACCTTCCAAAATTCCTCCAAAAGCACAACAACTACTCATCCAGGGAGTCACAAAAGAGCCAAGGACAACATCAATGGACCTACAGGCATCTCTTGCATCAATAAAGGTCACTGTTCATGACTGTTCATGACTGAACAGTGAGAGACAGAATAACAACAAAAAATCCAGAAAAACGCATTTCAAAAAGTTATAAATTGATTTGCATTTTAATGAGGGAAATAAGTATTTGATCCCCTATCAATCAGCAAGATTTCTGGCTCCCAGGTGTCTTTTACACAGGTAATGAGCTGAGATTAGGAACACTCTCTTAAAGGGAGTGCTCCTAATCTCAGTTTGTTACCTGTAAAAAGACACCTGTCCACAGAATCAATCAATCAGACTCCAAACTCTCCACCATGGCCAAGACCAAAGAACTGTCCAAGGATGTCAGGGACAAGATTGTAGACCTACACAAGGCTGGAATGGGCTACAAGACTATCGCCAAGCAGCTTGGTGAGAAGGTGACAACAGATGGTGCGATTATTTGCAAACAGAAGAAACTGTCAGTCTCCCTCGGTCTGGGGCTCCATGCAAGATCTCACCTCGTGGAGTTTCAATGATTATGAGAACAGTGAGGAATCAGCCCAGAACTACACGGGGGGATCTTGTCAATGATCTCAAGGCAGCTGGGACCATAGTCACCAAGAAAACAATTGGTAACACACTACGCCGTGAAGGACTGAAATCCTGCAGCGCCCGCAAGGTCCCCCTGCTCAAGAAAGCACATGTACAGGCCCGTCTGAAGTTTGCCTGAATGATTCAGAGGAGAACTGGGTGAAAGTGTTGTGGTCAGGTGTGGTCAGATCTCTTTGGCATCAACTCAACTCGCCGTGTTTGGAGGAGGAGGAATGCTGCCTATGACCCCAAGTCATAACACCATCCCCACCATCAAACATGGAGGTGGGAACATTATGCTTTGGGGGTGTTTTTCTGCTAAGGGGACAGGATAACTGCACCGCATCAAAGGGACGATGGACGGGGCCATGTACCGTCAAATCTTGGGTGAGAACCTAAAAATAAAAATAAAAAAACTATATTGTGTGTTTACTCAGATTGCCTAAAACTATTTAGGATGAGATATACACAAAAACAGAAGAAATCAGGGAAATAGTTTTTCACAGCACTATATATATATATATATATATATATATATATATATATATATATATATATATATATATATATATATATATATATATATATATTAGCTGTTTGAAACAATGTGAATGAATGGAATAATGTCTTTTATGCAGCTTATCTCCAGTTTATTGTGTATTGTAATGGTTATCTCTGTTGTAAACTTAATGCAACATTCTATATGTGAAAATTAATTAATTTTCTACTCAGACTCTGCTCAAACATATACTGCAAAATGTCGGGTTCTTTTTTTTTTTTTAGTTAAGGTTTTTAAGTTAATGGTTCAGTCAGAAATTAAGGAAAGCTGCTTGAAATGAAAAGACAGCAAATATATAAAAAAAAAAAATTATGCAAATGAACGAATGAATGAATTAGATGAAGGAAGCTTTTGACATGGCTGTGCAAAGAACTCTTAGCTATTTAATTAAATACCACAGAAAGCTTGGAAATGAGTTTGGATAACTCTGTAGGAGGAAACTTCATTATTAATAATAATAAAGTCGACTTACAGACCCAGGCATCGTTATATATATAATAAGCAGGAAAATAGATTTTGTCCATGCAGATCAGGCAGTAACTGATTAGATGTGTATGAATCCATGATTATGAACAGGATTTGTTTGTTTTGTTTTTTTACAGCACACAAAAATCTGTATGAAGCCATTTACATCCTGGCAGGAGATCCAGCTGTAGTCAATCTGGGTAAAATCATACACAGTCCATATCAACGTTAATGATTAAATACTGTGTGTGTGTGTGTGTGTGTGTGTAGAAATTGTGAATTGTGAATCTGTTGTGTTATGAATGTTGTAACCATTTTTTAAAATGTATTATTCAGGGAAAAAGACACACACTGACGCTTCCTCATCAACAGAGACACAACCAGCTACAAATCTGGTAAATACCATCTCACTTATACACTATGGCCATGTATACTATGCTCCGCCCACTTTTAAGTGTAATTTCACATATTCCACGTTGTGTGTGAACAGCTGATTACAGATCCCACTCCATTAAGACTGTTTTACTTTTACCTAATTTACCTGATAATAATCTTCCCTTGTGTGCTATATAATGAAGAAAGAGAACGAGAGGAATTTAAGTGAAGTGAAATGGATAAAGGAAAGGTGGAATAATGCTGTATTTCCACTGTACACATTGTACCATCTAAGGCTTTTCAAAATTATTTTTTAGATTTTTGTTAAATACTTTTATGTTATATTTTTATTGCACAGGGGCACACAGATCGTTTTTAGGAAATTACATAAAAACTAGTGCTCATTGTGCATAAACATGATTAAGCTGCTTGTGATCATGTGACTGATGTGAACATGTGGTGAGCAGTGGATGATGGGTGCTGTAGTCCTGCACCACCATCAGCACTAACCTCACAAATATGTAATTTTTTCAAATGGCAATTTGGTTCCATTTCATGTAAATAAACATGTTTGAGGAAGAACAGAATCCTCCTTCTTCTTCTTTTTCTTCTTCTTCTTCTTCTTCTTCTTCTTCTTCTTCTTAGATAGACAGATAACTTTATTTATCCTGGAAGGAAATTGATCTATTACAGCAGCTCAGAGAGTTAGAAGTATACTAAGAGTGATTTATTCAGTTTGAGTTTGTTGAGTTTTGGGTGTCTCCAGCTGTAATGCTGCCTCCCCAGCATACTGCTCCAAAGAAGACTGCACTGGCTACCACAGCCTGGTAGAAGATCTCTAACATCTTGCTGCAAGCATTAAAGGACCTGAGCATCATCAGAAAGAGGAGTCTGCTTATCCCTTTCTTGTACACAACCTCAGAGTTGACCTTTCAGTCCAGCTTGTTGTCGAGATGGACAC
>CM042545.1:22850864-22870864 GCA_023630585.1 Cranoglanis bouderius | reverse complement strand
GCAGCAAAGAAGCCATTTATCTCCAGGAAAAATATCAGGGACAGACTGCTATTCTGCAAAAAGTACAGGGATTGGACTGCTGAGGACTGGGGTAATGTCATTTTCTCTGATGAATCCCCTTTCCGATTGTTTGGGGCATCTGGAAAAAAGCTTGTCCGGAGAAGAAAAGGTGAGTGCTACCATCAGTCCTGTGTCATGCCAACAGTAAAGCATCCTGAGACCACTCATGTGTGGGGTTGCTTCTCAGCCAAGGGAGTGGGCTCACTCACAATTTTGCCTAAGAACACAGCCATGAATAAAGAATGGTACAAAAACATCCTCAGAGAGCAACTTCTCCCAACCATCCAAGAACAGTTTGGTGATGAACAATGCCTTTTCCAGCATGATGGGGCACCTTGCCACAAGGCAAAAGTGATAATGAAGTGGCTCGGGGAACAAAACATCGACATTTTGGGTCCATGGCCAGGAAACTCCCCAGACCTTAATCCCATTGAGAATTTGTGGTCAATCCTCAAGAGGCGGGTGGACAAACAAAAACCCACAAACTCTGACAAACTCCAAGCATTGATTATGCAAGAATGGGCTGCCATCAGTCAGGGTGTGGCCCAGAAGTTGATTGACAGCATGCCAGGGCCAATTGCAGAGGTCTTGAAAAAGAAGCGTCAACACTGCAAATATTGACTCTTTGCATAAACTTATGAAATGCTTGTGATAATATTTCAGTAACAGTAACATCTGACAAAAAGATCTAAAAACACTGAAGCAGTAGACTCAAAACCTTTGGCCACGGCTGTACAATAATACAAAAAAAAAAAAATATATATATATATATATATATATATATATATATATATATATATATATATATATATATATATATATCTATCTCAGAGGTTAAATAAAAATATTATTTAATATTTTATTATTTTTAAATAAAGAATTGAATGAATTAAAGAATTGAATGAAAGTACAATAATTAAAAAATATAAAATAACTACAAAAGTGAGTCCAAGGCAAAAGTACAGCCCCAATTCCAAAAAAGTTGGGACACTGTGTAAAATGTAAATAAAAACAGAATATAGTGATTTACAAATCTCATAAACCCATATGTTATTCACAATAGAACATAGAAAACATATCAAATGTTTAAACTGAGGAAACGTACCATTTTAAGGAAAAAATAAGGTCATTTTGAATTTGCTGGCTGCAACACGTCCCAAAAACAAGTTGGGATGGGGGTAACAAAACGCTGGGAAGGTTACTAAAGAAACAGCTGGAGGAACATTTTGCAACTAATTTGGTTAATTGGCAACAGGTCAGTAACATGATTGGGTATAAAAAGAGAATCTTAGAGATTCAGAGTCTCTCAGAAGTAAAGATGGGCAGAGGTTCACCAATCTGTGAAAAACTGTGTCTACAAATTGTGGAACTATTTTAGAATAAAGAGTGGTATTTGGTTTTTGGTGGTTTATTGTTTATTATTCCACATCTTTGATGCATAAAAGTGGAGAACGCTAGTGCAAGGGGATCCTAAGTCACTGTATAATCATCATATGATCATATAATTCTGTAATAATGATCAGTTTTATCTCAGTCTTTCCTGTATTCATGATGTGTGTGTTGTTTCCACTGAAACACTGGATTCATTGCTTTAAATTCAGCTGTATATACAAATAATAATTTATTGAGTGTGTATGTGGTCTGATGTCAGTGCGGAAAGTGTTTGTGCCCAAAGAGCACTTCCTGTTGCTGTCGTGTGACGGCCAATCAGACGTGGAGTGGAGACATGGAGGTATGAGTCTGATGAACGTGAACAGCTCGAAGCAGACGTTCTTTACAAACGGGATGCTGCACATCAGTGACGTGGAGATGAGCGACTCGGGCCTGTACTACTGCAACGACCGACTCGTGGCACACGTCACCGTACTCGGAGGTACACCTCACACGTCACCGTACTCGGAGGTACACCTCACACGTCACCGTACTCGGAGGTACACCTCACACGTCACCGTACTCAGGGGTACACCTCACACGTCACCGTACTCGAAGATTCACCTCACACGTCACCGTACTCAGGGGTACACCTCACACGTCACTGTACTCGGAGGTACACCTCACACGTCACCGTACTCGGAAGTACACCTCACACGTCACCGTACCCGGAGGTACACCTCACACGTCACCGTACTCAGGGGTACACCTCACACGTCACCATACTCGGAGGTTCACCTCACACGTCACCGTACTCAGGGGTACACCTCACACGTCACCGTACTCGGAGGTACACCTCACACGTCACCGTACTCAGGGGTACACCTCACACGTCACCGTACTCAGGGGTACACCTCACACGTCACCATACTCAGAGGTTCACCTCACACGTCACCGTACTCAGGGGTACACCTCACACGTCACCGTACTCAGGGGTACACCTCACACGTCACCGTACTCGGAGGTACACCTCACACTTCACGGTACTCAGGGGTACACCTCACACGTCACGGTACTCAGGGGTACACCTCACACGTCACGGTACTCAGGGGTACACCTCACACGTCACCGTACTCAGGGGTACACCTCACACGTCACCATACTCGGAGGTTCACCTCACACGTCACCGTACTCAGGGGTACACCTCACACGTCACCGTACTCAGGGGTACACCTCACACGTCACGGTACTCAGGGGTACACCTCACACGTCACCATACTCAGGGGTACACCTCACACGTCACCGTACTCGGAGGTTCACCTCACACGTCACCGTACTCAGGGGTACACCTCACACGTCATCGTACTCGGAGGTTCACCTCACACGTCACCGTACTCAGGGGTACACCTCACACGTCACCGTACTCAGGGGTACACCTCACACATCACCGTACTCGGAGGTTCACCTCACAGTGAGGTCAGTATTTGTGCATTTTATGTTTTTACTCTTAATTTAATGTTCACCTTTGTGTTATTTTTGTTTTTCGCTGTGCAGGTTATGATGTTGTTGTGTGTGAAGGTGGAACTCTGTACCTGCGCTGTACGCTCCCTAAACAGCGCTGGGCTTTTAAACACACCACAGAATCGAAGAAAGAGTTCATCTCTACACGCTTCAAGAACGGCACGGTCATAAAGGAACGTCCAGATCCAGACTCACGTTTCACACACACTTCAAACCATCTACAGATCCTCGACATACAGCGGCTCGACTCAGGGACCTACTTCTGCAGCGGCAAAGACATCGCTGTTGTTACTGTCACATCAGGTCCGATCTCATATTATATACAATAAATTCTCAAACAATAAAAATAACAACAGTATAATCAAATAAAATAAAATAACATCTGCTTATATACAGTCATGTGAAAAAATGAGTACACCCCATGGCTTGTTTGACATATTTGGACAAGCAAACATTTGATCCTCTTTGAAACAGTGCCTATTAATAAAGGTGATATACTCTATCAAATCACACATAAAATTGACATTTTGTAGTAATTTTCACAATTTAAATTAACAAAAAAAAACAACAGATCAGTCACATGGAAAAAGTAAGTACACCCCTACATTTATCACACCTTCAAATCCATAAAATTTGTATCGGATGTTGAAGATCGGGTGCCAGTGATTAGAACCTGCTTAGGGAGTGCAGGTGGAACCGGTCTTATTTATACCCCTCTCATATCTAGTGTCTGGTGTTCCCTTTGTTATTGAGGTGTGTGGTGTCATCATGCCAAGATCTAAAGAGTTCTGTAAGGCCTTCAGAAAAAAGGTTGTGGATGTCTATGAGTCTGGCAAGGGATTTAAAAAGATCTCCAAATGATTTGAAATACATCATTCCACTGTAAGGAAAATCATCTACAAGTGACACAGATTTCAAACGACTGCCAATTTGTCCAGGACTGGCCGTCCCAGCAAATTCAGCCCAAGAGCAGACCAAGTCTCCAAGAACCCTGAAATTTCATCACAGGATCTGCTAGTAAGCCTTGCAACTGTTGGTGCATGCTTCTACAATCAGAAAGGTTTTGTTCAAGTATCAACTTCATTAATAAGCACTGTTTCAAAGAGGATCAAATGTTTGCTTGTCCAAGTATGTAAAAATAAATAAATAAATAAATAAAATTTAAAGCCAACCATTTCCTTTGGGTGTACTTATTTTTTCACACGACCGTATTCATCCAATAAATTCTAAAAAGTACACAAAAAAAATCAATTGATAAATTTATAAAAACCTGATTCTGATTTTTTTTTTTTAATCTCAACATTTCTGAAATGTTCTAAAAAAAAAAAAACAAAGAAAATAAATAAATAAATAAAACCTTAATACAGACATTTTTGCAAAAATCCCTCTAATATAATGAAACTAAATACATTTTATGTAAATAAAAATAAAATGCTAATTTTTAAATTAAAAATAAAGCTGCTTCTGGTTAAAGGTTGATAAATTATTTTTTTAAAAATTGATTAATTTGTCTAAAACAGTTTAGATTTTACTGTTTTCTATTTTTAAACAGTTTTCTTTAAAAAAAAAAATAAACTCAATACATTTTCAAGAATCTGTTTTCTAATATATTCGGGAAAAAGCAGAATTTTTATGCATAAGTGCTCATTATGAGATTTCTAAAAGCATTAGTTCATAGTAGAAAAATATAGTAGAAATATTTTCAAATGTTCTGATGTTGAAAATCTTTTTAAAAAAAAATGTTTTAATAACTAAAAAAAAAAAACTTACAAATTTAAAACTCTCGTTACACATGAGCAGTTTTTACTAAATTATTTTACAGGGGCAGAATTTAACTCATAATAAGGACATGACATTTATCACATTAAATACATTTTAATTCTCAGTGTCATAATAATAATAAAAAAAATATATATTCATGGGTGAAAGTGTTCAATCTGGCAACATCTCTGATCTGGATAATGGTACTGAGTGTATTAGAATTCCACTAAAACTATAATATTTAAAATTATTTTATAATTATTTTAAATATATTTAAAATATAATTTAGAATCTACTAAGTTTAATAAATAGGATATTTTCTCTCTGTATATAGGCCTAAAGGCTGAATTATCAGCCAGTGAAGCTCGACTTTTGTTTGTTTAAATTGTTGTTGTTAAAATGTGTACAAATTTAACTAATTTATTTTAAGTGTATTTTAATGAACTTTTTAAATTAATGTTGGTAATAATACACTGATGTTAATGTGTGCCATAATTTTCCCTTTCAGAAACAACAGAATCTGGAAATAACGTCCCTCCGAAGTCTGGAAACGGTACACTGACTGCACACTAATACACACTGTGGGCGTGTCCCAAACCACACTCCCTATTCACTGTGTAAATCCCATGGTGTTTACTATAGAGTCAAAGACACTCTCACTGAGGAAATACACACAAACACACACACACACACACACACACACACACAGACCTTCACTTACATCATTTTAATGAAATACTGTCAACAGACGTTAATAAAGGTACTAAACTAAAGAATTAAACGTTTCGGTCAGCAGTGAATTTAATTCCACCCCATGTATTGCAGTTTCACTTTCATCACTGCATTGCATCACGCCACACTAAAATGTAATCACTGTCGTAATCACTACTTGTGGGTGTGGCTGTAATTTGGAGACCACATTTCTACTCCACTGAACCGTTAATCCTCACATTTTTCAGAATGAATAGTAAAACATGATGAAATTATTAATATGACTAGAAACACTTACAGCTCACAGCAGGAATGGTGCAATAATGTAACTTCAGACATCAAATACAAGTGCAAGCAGCAATTAAGGGGGCCAAGCACTTTTTTTTGCCCCACCGCTTAGCAACAGAGGAAGACCAGAAGCCACAGAACGCCTGTTCCTGAGGAGATGCACCAAATTTGATGGAACTAAATCAAGCCATTGCTGAACTATTGCCTCACTTCCTGTTTGACAGTTCTTTATTCGCATATCAAAAATCAGAGAATTTGGTTTGGGTTGGAAACCTTCAAAACCTTCTAAATATTCAAGAGAAAGGAGAATCGTGGTTTGGTGTTGAGAGACTCTCAAAGTTCTGAGCAGTTTTTACTAATCTGTGGGTTATAGCACCAACTAGAGGTGAATTTAGGAAGAAAAAAAGTACATTATGTTGTGTTCGTTCACTCGCTTACAAAGTTTGGTCTGAATATGTCACAGTGTTTTAATAATAATAATAATAATAATAATAATAATAATAATAATAATAATAATAATAATTAATGAAAGCTCTCAGACATGAACTGCTTAACTGTACACCAGGTGTTGATTAGGAATGTTTCATTTTTGGCATCTATTATTTTGTATAAACGTTGTTGTGCTTCAAAATTTATATATGTGCGTATGTGTGTGTGTGTGTGTGTGTGTGTGTGTGTGTGTGTGTGTGTGTGTGTGTGTGTGTGTGTGTGTGTGTGTTAGTGGTGCTGGTTGCCATCCTCGCTCTGTGTGTGTTAGCCGTTGTTACGGTGGTTCTGCTCTTGGTGATCATGTGTCTGAAGTTCAAGAGCAGAAAAAAACTCACAGGTAAAATTTTTTTTGCAACATCAGTAAATAAATAAATAAATAAATAAATAAATAAATAAAAAAAAATAATAATACTTATAATAATTATAATAATTATAAATATATATATATATATTTTTCCCCATAAAACAGAAACTTTTCACATTAAATGAAGTACAGGGAATGGAACGCTTACTTTAAAGCTGCAGTCTGTAATATTTAAAGGTGTTATAAATAAAGAAGATTAAATAATAAATCTGATAAATATAAATATAAATATAAATATATCTAACACAAAAATTATGATTTGTCATTTTGCCAGGTTGTGGATTCACTAACTTGATCAGTTCCGGCATCTGTTTACAGTTTTCTGGCCTGGAAATTTAACCTTGCCCATCTATATCAGAGCAGCTCAGCTCCACCCCCTTTCCCCTTATAAGGCAGCTCTCAGCAGAATTATCAATTTTTAATCACACCTATAATCAAACATGTACACTTTTAATGACTAGAAATTTACCACATATGTAATTAGCAGATTCTTTGACTGTACATGTTACCCAGAATGCACTGCTGCACATGCTTTTTTTTAATGGCAGAATATTAAAATTATGTTTGATAGTATTTAATTTTGGTTACCTTATTTTGTTAGGCGCTCATCACCACACCACATCCTTAGCATCTAATATACGTAGCTAGCAAGCAGTCATTACTGAATACGTTTTATAAATGTTTAACTCTTTATGTTTTAATTTTATTTATTAGTCTCCAAACCAGAGGAAAGTGTGCTGCGTCTGCAGAAGACACACCCTCACGGTGCTGACGCTGTGACGCTTCAATCAGCAGGTCAGTGACTTTAAATCTTTAAATCCATGAAGTTTAGATCAGGTTTTATAGATATTACTTAGCTGAGCGAGAGACTATAATAAATAAATAAATAAATAAATCGTACCCGTGCGACACAACGCCTCGATTTCAGCGTCATTAGAATTCAGGTTTTCTCACTGATATGCAAATCAGTCATGATGCTGTAAAGAAGCGATAAATCTATACAATAGTCCCAAGTGATTCCTCAGATGAACGTGGTGCGACGTTTCTTCAGTTCCCCGCTCACAACTTTAGTTCCCACCTGCAATTAGTTCCCATTTACTGGAAGAAAATCTTTCTTCATTATTTCCTGTCACGTACGAGCTCTCATTAAACGCATATAGAGACATTAGGAAGAAAAATACAACTTGTAAGGAAGTCGCAGAGATCCTCTGTGTATCTGGTGAGTGTGTGTAGCTAGTGCAGTTTGCTTGTTATGCTAATGTAATCTGATAATGAGTTAGTTAGAACACACTTACAGGTGCATCTCAATAAATTAGAATGTCATGGAAAAGTTCATTTTTTTCAGTAATTCAACTCAAATTGTGAAACTCATGTATTAAATAAATTCAATGCACACAGACTGAAGTAGTTTAAGTCTTTGGTTCTTTTAATTGTGATGATTTTGGCTCACATTTAACAAAAACCCACCAATTCACTATCTCAACAAATTAGAATACTTCATAAGACCAATAAAAAAAAAACATTTTTAGTGAATTGTTGGCCTTCTGGAAAGTATGTTCATTTACTGTACATGTACTCAATACTTGGTAGGGGCTCCTTTTGCTTTAATTACTGCCTCAATTCGGCGTGGCATGGAGGTGATCAGTTTGTGGCACTGCTGAGGTGGTATGGAAGCCCAGGTTTCTTTGACAGTGGCCTTCAGCTCATCTGCATTTTTTGGTCTCCTGTTTCTCATTTTCCTCTTGACAATACCCCACAGATTCTCTATGGTGTTCAGGTCTGGTGAGTTTGCTGGCCAGTCAAGCACACCAACACCATGGTCATTTAACCAACTTTTGGTGCTTTTGGCAGAGTGGGCAGGTGCCAAATCCTGCTGGAAAATGAAATCAGCATCTTCAAAAAGCTGGTCAGCAGAAGGAAGCATGAAGTGCTCCAAAATTTCTTGGTAAATGGATGCAGTGACTTTGCTTTTCAAAAAACACAATGGACCAACACCAGCAGATGACATTGCACCCCAAATCA
The DNA here is from genome assembly GCA_023630585.1 of Cranoglanis bouderius. Lineage (NCBI taxonomy): Eukaryota > Metazoa > Chordata > Actinopteri > Siluriformes > Cranoglanididae > Cranoglanis > Cranoglanis bouderius. The sequence continues at coordinate 22,862,277 of CM042545.1, read as the reverse complement.
TCACAGACTGTGGAAACTTAACACTGGACTTCAAGCAACTTGGGCTATGAGCTTCTCCACCCTTCCTCCAGACTCTAGGACCTTGGTTTCCAAATGAAATACAAAACTTGCTCCCATCTGAAAAGAGGACATTGGACCACTGGGCAACAGTCCAGTTCTTCTTCTCCTTAGCCCAGGTAAGACACCTCTGACGTTGTCTGTGGATCAGGAGTGGCTTAACAAGAGGAATACGACAACTGTAGCCAAATTCCTTGACACGTCTGTGTGTGGTGGCTCTTGATGCCTTGACCCCAGCCTCAGTCCATTCCTTGTGAAGTTCTCTCAAATTCTTGAATCGATTTTGCTTGACAATCCTCATAAGGCTGCGGTTCTCTCGGTTGGTTGTGCATCTTTTTCTTCCACACTTTTTCCTTCCACTCAACTTTCTGTTAACATGCTTGGATACAGCACTCTGTGAACAGCCAGCTTCTTTGGCAATGAATGTTTGTGATTTACCTAGTGAACCAAACTGAGAGACCATTTTGAAGGCTCAGGAAACCTTTGCAGGTGTTTTGAGTTGATTAGCTGATTGGCATGTCACCATATTCTAATTAGTTGAGATAGTGAATTGGTGGGTTTTTGTTAAATGTGAGCCAAAATCATCAGAATTAAAAGAACCAAAGACTTAAACTACTTCAGTCTGTGTGCATTGAATTTATTTAATACACGAGTTTCACAATTTGAGTTGAATTACTGAAATAAATGGACTTTTCCATGACATTCTAATTTATTGAGATGCACCTGTAGTTGGTATAAAGCTTTCATCAGAAATAATAATAATAATAATAATAATAATAATAATAATAATAATAATAATAATAATAAAATACACAGGACAGGCCACGCCCACAAGACTGAGACTACAAGACACTAGAGACTCGTAACCTGTGAGTGTGAATGAAAGTCCAGAATATAAACAGTTAATGATTATGAATGAATTAATACCAGGAGTGCACTTAGGGTGTAGGGTGTCGTGTGCCGGGTGCAGGGTGCCGGGTGTAGGGTGCCGGGGTGCCGGGTGCTGGGTGTCGGGTGTATGGTGTCGGGTGTCGGGTAGCATTGTGGGCACAGGGCTTGTAGAGCACTGACCTGTGTGTGTGTCTGTGTGTGTGTGTTCTATGGTGGGTGTGTGTGTGTGTGTGTGTGTGTGTCTGACAGATCGATTGAGGAGCTGTAATGATGAGGTGAGTGCTGCTTCCTCATTTCACTAACCTAAAAAATAAAAATAAAAAATATAAATGAAGTTGCAGAAGTATTGGCACCCTTCATTTAAAATAATAATCATTAAAAAAACACATTTGTAAACACAACATGTTTAAACCTGTTTTATGTAGATCAATCATTTTCTACAAAAACACTGATTATAGGGTAATTGTACAACTCATATCCTGATAGCCTGGGTAAGTGTGTGTGTGTGTGTGTGTGTGTGTGTGTGTGTGTGTGTGTGTGTGTGTGTTTCAGATCCACTATGCGTCACTGGGGAGGCAGAACTGGAGAGCTCGAGGCTGGAATCAGCAAAGCAGGCAGCAGGTCATTTACTCCACACTGCTGCTGACTCCTAAACACACACCATAGAACACACACACACACACACACACACACACACAATAGAACATACACAATAGAACACACACACACACACACACACACACAAGAACACACACACACACACAGTAGAACATACACAATAGAACACACACACACACACACACATACACACACATTAGAACATACACAATAGAACACACACACACACATACACACACATTAGAACACACACAGTAGAACACACACACACACATACACACACACATTAATGTAGACAAAGCTGAGTGTTCGTGATGATTTTGAAGTCACTTTGATATAATTATTTCATTTTAAATGATTTATAATGACATGTAAAAACATATGGGTTGGTTTTTTTTTCTGGAAAATGAAAGTGAAGACGTGAAGAAAGGAAGTGGACAATAGTTTGTGATAAACAGTCTGTAAAATCAGGGAAAGTCCTGAAATCCCTCTTTAATTCACGTGTACCTATGAATCAGACGTGTGTAAACACAAAGCGCTTTATTTATTCACTTAAAGCTGATTTATTATTCATGAGCGTGATTAATTTATTCCTATCACACCGCTGATACACACTGCATAAACACCACGACAACAGCTTTAAACACTGACTGTTTAAACACTCTACATGTACAGTGTATGTATAAAAGGATTTTAAGCTACATATATACTTTTCTTTAAGCTACAATAAAAAAATATGCAAATGATATGCAAATAAGCCTAATGCCATAAATAAACTGAGACTGAAAACGAAGAAACTGCTGCGTGGGGGTGTTATTAGTTATACTTGGTATTGTTCTCTCTCTCTCTCTCTCTCTCTCACACACACACACACACACACACACACACAATGAAGTAGTAAAGCAGATGTTTAGCTTAAACTCTGGGACTTTTGGTGCCCTTTATGGCGACAGTGTCATAGGTCACGTTGTGGTTAGTGGGCGGAGCGTGTCTCTCCCGAGATGTTGCGTCGTGTCTGAGACTTGCATACTGCAAATCTGCCTCCTACAAACACACACACACACACACACACACACACACACTACTTAATGTGATAACAGGAAACAGAGGTTTCAGACTAATTAGAAACTAAATATGCATTTCACATATACTGACATTTATTTTTCTTTTCCACATGGGTGGTTTGGCTGGAAAAAAAAATTCTGACTCAGAATACCAACATCTTCCAATCAGAAGACATAATAATTATGATTAATGATGTATGGCATGAAAGTTGAGTCATTTTAGCTTCCGAATTAGCTCTGATATACTGCTATTATTTCTTCTAGTGACTCTTTTTTTAGTGATACAGTGTTTAAATCCCAAACCACACATTCCTTTAGATTTAACCATAGAGTTAACCACTGTCTGATGATCTATAATCTATCATCTATGAGAAATATTTAAGTTCTGACCTTGCTAGCTTGTTTTTTTTTTTTCTTTTAATTTCCTTGTACTTGTTTTGTCTGCTAGTCGTTTGTCCTTGTGTTTCTCACACACACACTCATGGAAGTTCCCTGATAAAACCGACTCTCATTTGCATGCTGGGTAATATTAGATAAAGCAGGTTCATGCCAGGGAAATGTTTGCTATAAACAGTGGTCAATTGTAAAAAAATAATAATAATAAATTCAAAGGGGACGGTGTGGTCAGGTATTTCTTTGGTGCAGTGGGCGGAATCACGATACAGCAATATCGTTACGTTTTTGTTGCTGTGTGTTTATTTTATCAAAAAAATAAATATAAAAATAAATATTTTTCTATAAAAGCAATAAGCCCAGTGAAGCCGTGGTTTACAGTCAGAACAACAGGGGGTTTTCCGCTCCGTGTCGATCCTGACTAGGCCACCTGTTCTAAATACACTGTAAACCACGGCATCTTTACACACGTTATGTCAGGGGAATGTCTTTAAACACTAATCAAAGAAATATCATACCTTCGGTTCTCCTCTTTTTAAAGAATGTCAAAACTTGTGCCGTTTTGAACAGCGCGAAAAATGACGCAAACTTGTGTGAGGGTGTGCTTTCATAGACTCTTTTTCTGTTTACGTTGCCATGTGTTTCTTTGTTTTGGTTCACGTCATGTCTCCGCCCCTGTTTGCTCATTGGTTCTGGTATCATGTGTCATTATGAGTTTCACATGCTTTGTGTTAGTCCTTATTTCATTCACATTATTTAAGCCCTTTTGTTTCTTCGCTACAATGCAGAGTATTAGACTTGCTGCACCACTGTTGGTTTCTCATCTATAACTAAGCAGATTGTTACACAGTGGATTCTGGTTTCACGAACATTGCTATGTCCCTCGGTTTTCAGATTACTGCCTTGCCCTTTCTCTGTGGATTATTGCCATAGCCCTTTGGATTATTGCTATAGCCCTTTGGATTACTACCTTGCCCTGTTTCTGGATTACGGTGTGTTTTTGTGACTTTGCTTTTTACGTTCGTCCTTCCCTGTTCCGTTACTTTTGAACCCTGCCTTAGTTTACCGCTTAGCACTGGATATATCTGTTTGCCTGTTTTGACCTTGCCCCTTGTATTACGTTCTTTCCCTGTTCCTATTTTTGTGGATGTCCCATTACTTTTGCCTGTTCCATTATTTTTGAGGTATTCCTAATAAAGTGACTTTTCCCCCTGCGCATTCATCCAGCCCCCGTTTACGTGTTCTAACACATATGTAGACAATTTTAATATATCATTTGCATGATAAGTTTTACATAATAAACAACATTATTAATCTAAAGGGGATGGTAAGGGGGGGACGGTGGTTTTACACAGGGGATGCTTTTTGTCATTTCTTTCAACAAGGGGGATGCCATCCCCCCGCATCCCCCCTCAAATCGAGCCCTGGCTATAATCCTTGATCGTTAATATTTAAAAGTATTTTGCAGCTCATTGGGCTGCGTTTCAGTTCAGCTCTACCTCACACAGGACATAATGAATGCAGTTTTAAACACGAACTGAATTTGTCTATTGAATTAACTCCAGATTGATGTAATTAGCATGCTCATATCTGCGAAATGCGAACTAGCCTCTTGACTTTTTATTAACTATAAATAAACTGTGCGTTGTTATGTTTCCCCTTAAAAGAGATAAAAGTCATCTGATCATATTTGAGCTGTGCTGAGCCTGAAATCCAAGGTCACAATCATAATTTGTTCATTTTAAAATGTTTCATTTGATAAATTGTTGGATTATATATTTTAAACCTAGCTGTGGGGATTTACTTCTAATGATGGAAATTATATTAAAACTTATAATAAAACTTAAAGAGAACAATGTGACATGGTTAAAACGTGCTGTATTACCGTCATGTCATTATCTTTCACACACTTCATACAGGAGGATGAAGGAAGGCCTGGAAAAAGATAAATTCTTATAAATATTTAACTCAAATGTAGTGCAATTCAAAAATAGTGCACTTCAAATATTGCTAATATACAGTAAGTCAATTGGGTGCAGGAGTCATAATTCCATACAACATGCAGTAAAGCCCTCAATCCAAAATGGCTCCCTATTCTCTACATGTACAGCCGTGGCCAAAAGTTTTGAGAATGACACAAATATTAATTTTCACAAAGTCTACTGCTTCAATGTTTTTAGATCATTTTGTCAGAATTTGTGGGTTTTTGTTTGTCCACCCGCCTCTTGAGGATTGACCACAAATTCTCAATGGGATTAAGGTCTGGGGAGTTTCCTGGCCATGGACCCAAAATGTCGATGTTTTGTTCCCCGAGCCACTTCGTTATCACTTTTGCCCTGTGGCAAGGTGCCCCATCATGCTGGGAAAGGCATTGTTCATCACCAAACTGTTCTTGGATGGTTGGGAGAAGTTGCTCTCTGAGGATGTTGTTGTACCATTCTTTATTCATGGCTGTGTTCTTAGGCAAAATTGTGAGTGAGCCCACTCCCTTGGCTGAGAAGCAACCCCACACATGAGTGGTCTCAGGATGCTTTACTGTTGGCATGACACAGGACTGATGGTAGCGCTCACCTTTTCTTCTCCGGACAAGATTTTTTCCAGATGCCCCAAACAATCGGAATGGGGATTCATCAGAGAAAATGACATTACCCCAGTCCTCAGCAGTCCAATCCCTGTACTTTTTGTAGAATAGCAGTCTGTCCCTGATGTTTTTCCTGGAGAGAAGTGGCTTAATTGCTGCCCTTCTTGACACCAGGCCATCCTCCAAAAGTCTTCGCCTTACTGTGCGTGCAGATGCACTCACACCTGCCTGCTGCCATTCCTGAGCAAGCTCTGCACTGGTGGTGCCCCGATCCCACAGCTGAATCAACTTTAGGAGACGGTCCTGGCACTTGCTGGACTTTCTTGGGTGCCCTGAAGCCTTCTTCACAACAGTTGAACCTCTCTCCTTGAAGGTCTTGATGATCCGATAAATGGTTGATTTAGGTGCAATCTTACTAGCAGCAATATCCTTGCCTGTGAATCCCTTTTTGTGCAAAGCAATGATGGCTGCACGTGTTTCCTTGCAGGTAACCATAGTTAACAGAGGAAGAACAATAATTTCAAGCACCACCCTCCTTTTAAAGCTTCCAGTCTGTTATTCTAACTCAATCAGCATGACAGAGTGATCTCCAGCCTTGTCCTCATTAACACTCTCACCTGTGTTAACGAGAGAATCACTGACATGATGTCAGCTGGTCCTTTTGTGGAAGAGCTGAAATGCAGTGGACATGTTTTTTTGGGATTAAGTTCATTTTCATGGCAAAGAGGGACTTTGAAATTAATTGCAATTCATCTGATCACTCTTCATAACATTCTGGAGTATACGCAAATTGCCATCATAAAAACTGAGGCAGCAGACTTTGTGAAAATTAATATTTGTGTCATTCTCAAAACTTTTGGCCCCGGCTGTACACTACATATGGAGTAAACACTATTAATTTATGCACTATGTAGTGTACATATAGTATACAGGAAGTTCTCTATTGGACATAAAGTGAAGTTATTTTTTATATACTAAATAGGGAACTGAATTCAATATGGCTTGTTCTTGGAGATATATTGCACTTAGTGCACTAGTTAGGGTGTAGGGAATGTTATTTCAATGGAGGCATTCATGATTCAACCAAGAAAATCGTGTGCTGAATCAAGTGTTTGACAAAGCCTTCCATAGAATTTCAAGGTTTCACCCTCACCTTGTTTGTAGATGACAACGAGGCAGAGCATGAGCATGAGAGTGAGTGCACAGCAGACAGAAATGAGAGGCGTCCAGCACTGTGCACTCTCTGAAGTGTACTTCACCTCATCTGAAACACAAAACCACAGTGTGTTGTGAGTGAACAGGAAAGGAGTGAACCTATGAATGCTGTGGCTGGAAACTGTTTACTGAGACAGGCATTTCTCAATAAAACCAGGGTACAATGCCTGAGTCTGAAAAAAAAGCCCTTAACAGAAAACTCGGGGTCTCGAGTTTCGCTATGACTGCAGTGGCTGAAAACATGGCCTAATATATATCTTTTAAGATGTTACAGAGAAACTGGTGGTCTTCATATTATTCAGTTTCTTGTGAACAAATGACAGTTTCATTTCATCCCTGATTGTTAGACCAGGAATAAACATCACACTGATTCTGCATTTTGATTAGTCAGAAGGTGTTGATTAATATATATATATATATATATATATATATATATTTATTTTTTTTTCTTTATTTTTTTTTTCAGATAGCCTTTAGGAGTGCCTTTGACAAAAGAAGAATGTATTGAAATCATTCTCATGGCTGGATCAGGAAGCTGTCACAAGGCTCGGATGGATTTTAACAGGGAACATGGCGAGCACATCACACACGACACTTTTGCCAAACTTCAAAATTCAAAATGACTGGAAGTGTTGCGGACCAACCGAGAAGTCATCGTCCACGAATATCCACTGATGAAGGCACTACCTATGTGGTGTTGGCATACATAGTCCCCTATGTATGGAGACTTCTGGGACACCCTGTAGTGTGTGTGTGTGTGTGTGTGTGTGTGTGTGTGTGATTGAATCCAGGTGTGCATGATCAGTAATCCAGTGAACTTGAGCATGTGTGTCTGGAGTCCATGGCAGCCAGGTTTGTAGGCCACAATATCCCTTGGATGCTGTTGATATGAAAGATGGCAGGTGTGGTAGGTTGAGCTTTTATGTGACATCATTGATTCTTTGCAGAATCTTGAATGGTCCAATGTAAGGGTGAGACAGTTTCTTGCAACCCTGGGTGACACAGATGTCTTTGGTGTAGAGCCAGACTCTATCACCTGGCTCATATAGGTGCATCTCACAACAACATCAGTCTGCAAGTTCTTTATTTACCTGGGCTGCTTGTTTGAGGTGTTGGTGGGTCTCTTCCCACACACGTTTGCTTCATTGAAACCACTCATCAACTGCAGGAAACTGTGGGATTGGCATTCCAAGGAAATAAGCAAGGTTGGTAGCCTAGAACACACTGGAATGGAATGAGCTGTATGGCAGAATGGCAGAATGGCAGAATCCTTCTTCCAAGGATAAGAACCAGGCCTAGTCGTACTGATTAGTGGCACAAAATGTTCCTAGGAAGCATCCAATCTCCTGGTTTTCTCTCTCCACCGGTCCACTGGCTTGCAGGTGATAACCTGAAGATAGGCTGACAGACACTCCCAGTTTCTCAGTATTGAGAAACTCTTAGGAGTCTCCCAATACTCCTGAGATGCTAAAATATTGGAACGCATGGTTAAAAATGAGCTTGGCTCTTTCAAAGGCTGAGGGTAGGCCGGGGAGTGGAATCAGGTGGAGTGATTTGGAATATTTATTTCCGGCGGGACAGTGAGTGGGGGCTGGTTGTTCTCCAGCCATGTCTGTTTCTGGGTCCACCTTCCAGGTTATAGTGCCCACAAACTGGGACCATGGTAAAATGACCTCTTCACAGTGCTCTTGAGGAGGGACTGGATGACAATATGAAAGGGAATTGGCCTTGGTGTTTTTTGAGCACTTTGAGGGTAAACCGGTTGAGAAGAACTTTGCCCACCTTGCCTGTCATGAATTCAGTCTTTTTACAGTCTTTTATACTCCAGGTTCTTGTGGTCTATATAGATCCTGAATAGATGTTTAGCACCCTCCAGCCAGTGACGCCACTCCTCCAGCGTGTTTGAGCACTGGGGTTACATAGTTGTCATCTATGTAAACAATGACAAACATTCTGAGCATTTTACAGAGTACATCATTAATACGGCACTGGAACATTTCTGGAGCTGAAAAAAGCCCATATGGCATCACGCAGTACTCAAACTGGCCAAAGGTGGTGCTAAAGGCTGTTTTCCACTCATCGCCCTCACAGATGCATGATGTGACAGCTAAGAAGCCTTGAATAATTCTTTTTGAAGAGTGTACAAAGCTAATGCAGCTAACAAGTAATGGAAGTTGGAAAAAAAAGTAGTTAAAAAAATTCAGTTATACTGTATCTCTCAAGAGTTCCTCACTGGTGGTTTGGATGGGTAATGGTTTTAGATATCTACATTAGTTTCTACGTTTTTCTTTTTTAAATAGTTCTGTTGTAAATAGTTACTATTAGAAGTCACATAATTAGCTGAATGGAGTCAACCTATCTGTAATTAAAGTGTCACATGATCTCAGTATAAATACACCTATTCCCATAGAACCCAGAGTTTGTTAGAGAACATACCTAAACAAACAGGATTATGAAGACCAAGGAGCGATAAAAACAATCTGGGACAAAGTTCTGTAAATGTATCAATCAGGGTTTGGTTATAAAAACTTACTCAAAACTTTGAAAATCACACAGAATAATATTACATCCATTATTATAAAAAGGAAATGAATATTGCACAACTGAGACTCTGCCTAGAGGAGACCATCCAACAAAAATCAGTGTATTAGTCAGACAAGCAACCAAGAGCCCTATGGTAACTCTCAAAATGATGCTGCCACCACCATGCTTTACAGTGGGGTTGGTGTTCTCATGTGTTGGGTTTCCACCAAAGGTGGAAAGTTACATTTTGGTCCCTTTAAACCAGAGAAACTTTTCTACATTTGCTGAGTCGCCATCATGCCTTTTCGAAAACTCCAAATGGGATTTCATACAGCTTACCATTCTTTCATAAAGTCCAGTGTTGTGGAATGTCCAGGCTGTGAACAGCTTTCCCGTCTGAGCTGTGTATCTCTCCAGCTCCTTCAGAGTTACCCTTCGCTTCCCTGACAAATTTGACTAGTTCAAGGGGGTGAATACTTATACACACTAAAACCTTTAAAGTTTTTCCCTTTAGAGGGACTAGTTGAAAAATCCTTACGGGTTCTAGAGTCCTGTTGATCAACTGTTCACCATTCAAAAAACACCTGAGGCATCCCTTTTTGTTGTGAGAGTGTATACATTCAATAGGAAACCATTGGGAATTCATCGTCTTACTCTTTACACTCTTATGACAAGAATGGTTCCTCAGGTGTTCTTTGAATGTTTAACAGTTGTAAATTTGTATAGGTTCTACTCAGAGCCTTTTTCTGAAGGGAAATCTTCTTCTACAAGGAACATTTAAGGGCTCCCCCAGACAGACAAACTGAATAGTTCTGTGGAGGCGGGGGCGTGGCCGAGCGCCGGTTTGTGAATGGAGGGCGGAGCCGGAGAAAGCGAGTGGTAAGGTTTGCACACCTGTAGGAAGTGAGACTAATGATTATTCTGTGTTACAGTGAGGGGAAGAAGATAAAAGGAGGAGAGACACGCGCCTCGGGAGAGAGAGAAAGAGATGCCGACACAGAGTCATATGTGTGTGTGTGTGTTTGTGTGTGTGCAGTAATGCAAATAAAACACAAGGTGGAAGGAAAAAAAAGGAAAATAAAGCGTGTGAGTTGGATTAAGCCTGCCTCCCCTCTGTTTCCTCCTTCCCCGACCGTTAAATCCTTTACAAGTTCCTTAGAGTTTTAGAATAAAACTAATTTTCTTAGAAGCAAATGGTTTCCTCAAGAGTTATGGGTTATTTTGTACATTTCTAAAATAAGTTGTACTCAGAAATCTTTCTTCAACAATAGAACAAAAAAAAGATTTCCCCAAATTGACAAATAAAACCACTCTTTAGGATACTAGATACATTTCTTTGTTTCTAATATTGTAGTAAACTGGTATAGGCGTGGGAATGCAGTAATGAATACCCTAGTAGTGCATAGGGAGTAGGGAGCTGTATCCCAAATAGGCATGTAGTACACTTGGAAAATATATTTTTATAGATGAATTCTGTTCTCTCACCTGTAAAATGCAGACGGACAGCTCTCGCAAACTTCAAACTCCTGTTCTGTCTGGCGCCACAGTAATACAGGCCGATATCAGACTGTCTGATGTCCACGATGATCAGACTCAGAGAGACACTAAAGCTATGTCCCGAAATCTAATTTGTAAGGGAGAACAGCAACTAGCTTGTTTCATGGACATTTCACAACATTAAATGCAACTTTAAACAGATAAACTGTATGATGTCTCATTTTTTAATAAATAAAAATAATTGGAACTGGTAAATTGCTGTGGTTTATGGATGTGCTGTTATAGGAAAATAATCAACTTCATCACTCACAGTGCATTATGGGTAATACACACTCCTTCACACACTGAAAATACATCAGCATTTGAAAAGAACATAACATCTAACAAGAAGTTTGATTCAGAAACAGCATTCAGAAGAAAAAAAAAAACTTACATTTCGAATAAGTGGCAGGAAGTGTTTAGGATCTTTGATGTAATTCACTGCCAGCTCTTTATCAATATTTCCTTTCATGGCGGATATGATCGTTGTGAGCTCATCGTTGATTTGCTGGTACCAGACCATCTCAGTGCTAGT